>JAKRZM010000797.1:88265-105874 GCA_036379175.1 Heliconius cydno galanthus | reverse complement strand
AGAAAGGAAAATATTAAATATATAAATTCACCCGTGTAGAAATCGAACCTGTCACATTTACAGTCGCACGCTTGTGCTCCTCCATTGCGCCACGACTGGCCTCCAGGTATAAAAAGTGTTTTAATCAAAGGCTGATACGGTACGATATCTGCACCCTCGACGTAAATAATAAAACCGTGAACCTTCGACCCTTACTTTTACCTTAGATTTGGTTTGAATAAGTTTTCTTACGAAATCATTTTATGCCTATGCTTCCATATGTAGCTCAAATAGTCTGTTATCCCAAACTTGTAAAGCTTGCCAAGAATTTATAAGGTGGTAATAGATATAAAGTACCTGATGCGATAACGTTATTCCAGGAAAAGTTTATATTATATCTAATAAGTAGGTAGAATCCCTCTGCCTTTTCTGCAATGTGCGGGATACAGCGTGAAGCTAAAATAAAATACAAAATAGATTAAATTGAAATTATCTACAAGTAATAATATCAGAAAAGCGCTATAGGTATGGCAAAAGCGTAATATGAAATAGTTGATGGTGGATAGGTCGTTATAATTAAAAGTTTCCTGTGACATCTCCGAGTGGTACATTTGATGATAGAAGTTTACTTCAAGAATACTATTTTAATTAAAATAATATAACAATTATGAATATATACTGTGCACGTCTAACATTTTTATAATAGCGGAGGCAAGTGATATAAGTTCTCGACTGAAAAGCGCTCGGGCTATGAAATTATTAATGACCTGAATATACCTGCACAAAAGCTTCACAACCTAACTATTTTACTTGCTTTAATGAGGTATTATTTTTTAATATTGTTTTCATAATTAACGTACTCAATTTAGTTTATCATTTGACAGGAGTTTTAGTTTGTTATTTTTGTACATGGTGAAAGGTAAAATATTGTCTTTTTCCATTACCAAGGGAATTCTCCAATCAAATCAATTTCACGCTGTATCCCGCATATTTCAGGGTCGGCAGAGGGAAGCTATCGTTAAGATTCTCCGTTCTCTACTTTCCACCGAATTTTCAAGATATTGTGTGTTGAATTGCGGAACTTAACGCCGCGCTTTTGTCTTAGAATCCGAAGAAATGAAAATATTAAAGAATAATATTAATTCATTCAATATAATATAATTCATTCCCCCGAGTAGGAATCGAACCCACAACCGTTGAGTTATAGTCACACGCTTGTGCGAATGGAATTTCCCTCTCGCTGTTTATGTTTCATACACATGAAAATTAAATACCTTTCAACTCGAAAACTCCACGTGCAGTAGTTTCGGCTGAAACATTTGTTTTTAGAGTTAGAGAAAAGCTAATTAAAAAAATTAAAAATCAGTTCTCCGTTTTTTTAATTAGGAAAACATCATCCTTGAAACATTTAACATATTAAACTAACGATGACTGTGATGAAAATAGACAAAACCATTGAATTCGGTATTTAATATTTTCCATACAAAAAAACGTATTATAATAAACTTTGCTATATTTTACAATTTCCATACAAAAACATTATACTCGTTAGTTCGCTGAGCTTGTTTACGTGGGCATGTGTACTCGTATAATATCCGTTCGTGTATAGTATATATATTATAATGACTACAACTTATACAAAATTATTTAGGTAAATATGAATCAATATAGATAATGTAACCCAGGTTTCAATAATAGAATAATACAGACAAATAAAAGAACATATCATGAATAGAAAAAACATATTTGTGCCCTATTTCCTCTCATTAGTTGATTAAAGTAATCTTATAGTTTTTTTAATATTTTATTCATTGTTGAGCTGTTCTGATTTTCTTTTTTGGTAAGCAGAGAATCTAAACCCCCAAGAGACTGACAAAGAAATGGCAGAGGCGGCAAGAAACTTGATTTTACATTATTTAAATAACGCAAACAAATTAAATGAAAAGTTGACTTAAAATACTTTGAATAACAATACCAAATAAAGTTACATATGAAACCGCAACATAATTAGAACCTTGACATTGAAGAAATAACAAAGGTTGTGGCTTTTCTTATGTCTATATCAAATTATTACCGGTCTTATATAGCATATAAAGTAATTATAAAATGTTATACTATTTATTTATACGAAGCATAGAATGCATGCTTGATGAAATAGAAATGAAAATATTATAAATAAATATAATAATAATGTTAAAATAATTGCGATATGAATGGCTTTCATATTCAAACCCATCGACCTTTACCCGTCGCTTGTACTTTTATGCAGCTTTACATATGAGTTTTACCCGTACAGTAAGCGAAATTAATGTTACAATACTCATTACTATCTCTAATTTTAGAAACATTAAAACATAGCGGTCTCCTCCATGGGCTTTGAACCCACTCACACGTGTCTACAGTGAAACAGCTTCTACGTCTTTCACTTATGACCCTTCTAATATTTTTCATTTACCTTTACGTATAGTTAACGAGTACGTGTTATATTCAAGAAGATGAAGTTTCAATTTGAAGCTTAGTTCGCTATATACTAAGTAAACACTTTTCATTAAACACGATATTGCGGTCTACAATATAGCAACTTGAGATGGCCTCACCTGTTTATGAAAATATTTATTCTTTAAAGCTTGTGATATAATTTTTAAAGCAAATTACAACTATAATGAAAGAAATAGAAAAATCCTTATTTAAGCAATTATTATTGCTTTATCTCACTAAAAGCGAGGTAATTAAACTACGTTTTATTACTCTTCTTTATCAAAGAAGAAGAAGAAGACAACTTACTAGATTCTGTCCTTATAATGTACCTACATAAGTATATACATTATATATAATTATATCGAAAATATTCACACATAATTAAAGTTATAGTATATGAATTTATTTACCTACTAAAAATCGAGGATAACACAACGTGCTATTTATTAATAATAATGGATAGTTTGCGTGTAAATTATTATAAGGTAAACTATATTAAAAATATATAACACAATTAAGATATTATTATATTATATCAATAATTGTTTAACTCCATATAGAACATTTCATATATATCTATATTAAAATACCTATTCGTGCAACAATGATGTAATTGTACATTAAAAAAAATATAAATATATGCGGAAAAATTGCGTCTCTTGTAATATAGTAATAGTAATGTATAGTGTATATGATTTGAAGTATCGCAGTTTTTTTTGCTTACATTTTTATTCCGAATCGGTAGACTGATAACAAAAACATGATTCAATTAAAAAAAAAAGATAAATAATCTAATAAATATTTTTAAATATACAATCCTACTAAGGTCATACAAGATTAAAAACGAGATTTCCCAATATCCACATACTGTCATAGTATATACTCGTATAATTTAAAGTTTTTGCTTAGCATTAGACTTATCGAGATGTGATCATATATTCACAAGTGACACAGTGTAGCTACACCATAGAGCGTACAGGCAGTCAGCNTAAATAAACTAATAAATATTTTTAAATATACAATCCAACTAAGGTCATACAAGATTAAAAACGAGATTTCCCAATATCCACATACTGTCATAGTATATACTCGTATAATTTAAAGTTTTTGCTTAGCATTAGACTTATCGAGAAGTGATCATATATTCACAAGTGACACAGTGTAGCTACACCATAGAGCATACAGGCAGTCAGCAACACGTTAGCCTGTGCACTGTACAGTGTACGAACACTACAGTAGGTACGGTGCTCGAGTGTATGGCAGTATGGCAGTATGGCTGTATGCGCAGTGAGCCGGCGCGCTCCGTAGTCGCACCACACGAGTCCGGGCGGTCGAGCGCTCCTCGCGTCTCCTTGCCTCTCCCGCCGACTGAAACTCGCGCAAAATCACTGAAATATCCTTACGACTTCCCGCCAAGTACTTGTACATACTTACTAAGTATAAACACTGTATATTCTATTATTAAACGGTATTCTTGCAACGGCGCGATATAGTGGGTTTAATGTAAACAAACGATCAAATATAGATTGATGATAATACTCGTATTGTAGTAATACTTTAAGGTTAAGTTTGTTGAACTTTTTTTGCGGTACGCGTTCGTAGTGACGTAAGGAGTGCATATAACGAGATTAGATAGGCTAAGCCTGCTGTAATTATATAGGCACAGTTAAAGGACGCCAAATGTAAATAATGAAGACTCATTCATTCATACAAGGTCTGTACGTACAGGGTATACATCGATCGGGTAGCGTTATCAGTTTGCTTGAAAATTATACTTGGTTTTACATTTATTTATTAATTTAATTTTTTCATTTGAGTATTAGCGGGTGAACTCAAGGTGAAAATATAAATAACAATAGATATATTGTTTTATATTGATATAGAGCAGCTGGTGCTGATAACAAATTCAGAATCGACGCTGGTATCGTATTCAATGTAACATTTCAAGTGAATGTAACAACTTATTATACGTACATACACTTTTTTTGTAATATTAGTTTAAGTTTATTAATTTGTGAAATATTTCTCATTACAAGTATTAATTGGCATTTGTATTGCGTAAGAATATACTAGAATTAGTATTTAAATATTGATCGTATCATAAATATTAATTAGAACATAAAATTACTTTTTATGTATGCGCTATGTTAATGTATAGAATAGGTAATAAAATAAAATGACACAAGAGTTCATAGTTGTTGGTATAACACAAAATAGCATCAGCGGAAGAAGTTATTAGGACAAATAAAAATTATGAGTTTAGTAGCTAATTTGGTGTGTGTGGAACAAGTGTAGAGTTCTTATCTTTTTTTTAAAGTGATAAATTTCGATATTTACATATGTATGTAACCCGGAATAAAATAAACTTTTTTTGAATAATACTAATAAGGAAACGAAGATCTATTTGAGCTAGTAATTTTTTTAGCAATTTTTTATATTCTATGACAGAAAAAAATAGTGTTAAGACACTCTGTTCTTCACTTTTCTTGGCATTGATCGTTGGGTGGCGGAACTCAAAGCCACGCTTTATTTTATTACTAGAGCAGAAAATATAATTAACTCAATCTCCCAAGTGGCTATCGAACTACACATAATCGAAGCCATTTCGGCCAGACGCTGAACTACTGAACCACGAGACCTCACGACGTTGATTAATTAAAATTAATATAAATATACATTTTACTCTACAAATTGAAAATGGATTGAAAACGAATTAAAGTATTCATATGAAGTAATTATTTCAAATTTAAAAGTTTTTAATGAGCACCAATTTAATAAAATATTTTTTTTAGTTCTTTATTTTAAACGAATAAGTATTTAACTATAAAATAATAATATCATAAGTAGGTAGGTAGTAGGTTAAAAAATATTTGAACGCACGCCTAGTGTTATTCTTCTTAGGGTTCTGTACCGAAAAGGGACCCTATTACTACTACTCCACTGTGCGTCCGCCTATCTCTCCATCTGTCCGTCTGTCACCAGGATGTATCTCATGAACCGTGACTGTTAGACAGTTGAAACTTTCACACATTTTATTTCTGTTGCCGTTACAACAACAAATACAAAAAAAGATAATTAAATAAAAAAAAATTTGCCGTTTTTATAGTACGGAACCCTTCGTACGTGAGTCCGACTCACATTTGGTTGTTTTTTTCCTAACTTGTTACTTTTTACAGTAAGAACTCGAGAAAATATTTTATAATTTGCATTGTCTTCTGATGAGACACAATACAGCGTTCAATAATATAATCCCTCACGTTCATTCTGAACGGGTATAGGGAAAAGATAGAGTAAAATATCGATACGTGAAATGTACTTAGAATTAGAATTAATTGAGAGTACATTTTAAAGTATTGGTGGAGATATCGTGGGGCAGGCGCACAGTGTGGAACTGTAAACACGAGGATTGTGGATTCAATTCCCACTCTAGAGAATAAATTATTTTCAGTTCTTATTCCGATAAAACGGTGGGTTTTAACACAAGGTTCCCTCAGCCTACCTTGCTATATACAGGGTGCAGCGTAAAGCCGAACAAAAATAATTATAAATAATTTTCAATTATATTTAACTTAATGAGCCTTTATTCTTAAATAATATCTACTATATGTTAACTGTTGACGCAAGCAAAGTCATATGACAAAATATAATAAAATTTTCAATACATAAACATAAAAATACGTAAAACAATAGAACATGTTCATACAAGAATAATTAACAGAGAATAATAAAACAAATGTTATTCATTGGAAGACGGTGTTTTACAGTACATAAATAATATTCATTGACTGTCTGTCATATGTACGAGTGTGTTGCGTAATACGATAATAATAAACGGTAGGTATTGAAATGTTACGATATCAACATTTATGTCGAAGGTCTATAGACCATTGGAAGGCTCGTAATATTTTTTTTTGTCTTCGCTTCGCTTTTTCACCGCTTTCGCTTATCGCTTTTTTTTTAAGAATAAATAGCTACTGACCGACTAACACTATATGGATATAAATCTAAAATATATTTGTATCATTTATTTACTATTTCATTGTCTACTTGTGAACAATTTAAATGTAACTAAATTAAACAGAAATTAATTACAATTAAAGTTAAAACAAGACCAACTAAAACTAATCTACGACACATTAAAAATATCATTATTTACAAAATATAAATATATACCAAGCCTATAATGTAATTTTATAACCTTTTATTATACTATTTTAGTACTCTATTGATAAAATACAATAAAAATAAATCGATATAATTTAGTTTAACTCTTCATAAGTGTGGCACAAGCCCGAATCGCTTCCATTTATCGTGCTAAGTGGGCAGATGCAAGCTGAATGGTATTAGGAGATAGTCGACGCGACCAACAATTAATATTCTATCATTCTTGTATGCATTCCCTATAGCAGGTCACGCGTTGCCTAACAATGTACAGATATGGGGTCTTTAATAGGACTTTTATGGGGAATAAATAGGATGTCGGTGAAGAATTCTTTGTAAAGACATCGTTTAAAATTTTTAACTTTTTTTCTATCACATTATCTTAGTTAGGAGGTTTTTAATTCATGTTTTATATTTTTAACAGAGAGTTAAATCATAGTGTTAAATCACTCTGGCATTTTACGCCTTTTTAGAGAAATACTTTTAGATCTCAGCTTACAAGTGTGCAATACTTAATATGTTTCTTAGTTAGAGTAACTACGACATTGTTTTTTTGAAATGAAAAGTTACACTATTAAATAATTTTCATATGAAATATGAATACTCACGTCTCTTAGAATGAAATTCATGTTGTTAGAAAGAGCTTTCTCTCTTCGTTCTTCATTAATACAGTAGAAATGAGAAAAATAAATAGAAAATTAAAAAACACAAGATAAATAAACTTATCAGTCGCAATAGTATTAGGTACCGTATAAGTTTTCTAATTGCCTTTATATGTAATGCATATATATAGGTATGTATGTACGTACATGATAAATGCGGTCTTAGCGATTCGCTTTTAACTTGGTTATGGAAATCACGTAAATAAGACTCACTATTCTATATTATTTAAAACTAGTTGTCGTTCGTAATTTTTTAAAAGATCTTAGTGCTACTTTACACTCTTTATATTATATAGATACTAACGGACGCGCGCAGCTTCGCTTGCGTAATTAGGGGTTAATTCTAATAAACCACGAAACATGTGTTCAATGAAATATTTTTAAGAGTCTAAATTTCAAATTTTATAAAAATCGGTGGCGATTTAAAGATTTTTCCATACAAACTTTCAACCCCTTATTTGCACCCTTAGGGGGAGAATTCTAGAAAACGATGAAACACGTGTTCAATTAAATACTTTTAAAAATCTAAATTTCAAATTTTATAAAAATCGGTGCCGATTTAATTTTTTTTCCATACAAACTTTCAACCCCTATTTCACCCCTTTAGGGTTAAAATTTTTCAAAATCCCTTCTTAGTGGATGTCCAGATTACGAAAGTAAACATCTGTCCAAATTTCACGTTTCTACGCACAGCGGTTACGGCTGTGCGTGCGTCTTACCTCAGTCAGTGAGGACAAGTCCTTTTATATATATAGATGTCTCTTACTCTATGGAAGAATTATGGTGACACTTTTTATTTTTATATACCTTTCGTATTATGCGAAGTAGTCAGAGAAGAACAAGTAGAGCTACGACAATATTCTCCTCTTTTCGTCCACTTCTGAGATATAACATTTTCAATAACGTAACGTAAAGACATCCTTCAGAGTCGAATCGAATACAACAACTGCAGAAAAAATCAACTGCGCCACTACTGTGAAATTATTTGCTATTTTGAATATTAATTTAATTTAGTATAGCAAAAGTATAATAGTATGTACAATTGTACATACCCATATATAAATTCTTAGTAAATAAACGCGCCCTTCGCACAACTCTGTGCCCTGTACCGCCTATATATATATACTTAAATTTCACTATATTTGTTTTATCGTATTTAAGGTCCATTTGTCATTTATTGCTGGGTATTGGAAGACCTTGACATTTCAAGGTCTTATAACATGTATAATTATGGTAATATTGCTACGTAGAGCTATAAATTTACTTAGAGATTTCCGATTTTTATATCATAATAGGAAATTTTAAAATTACTTTATTACTGTTCATATGATTTGATAATATTTAAAACAGTATTTTATTTCAGTTGAATTAGACATTTTTTCCCGAAACGCTATTAGAGTGCCAGTTTGTGTGAAAAAAAAAGAAACCTCGGGGGATTTACATTTTAATTTGAGGGCTAAGTGTGGCAAGCTGAGTGTAAAATTTCAGTTAAATCTGTTCTATAAGTGAAATTTTAGAGTTTTGTTGATGTTTAATTGAGTAGAGAGAACGGAGTATCTTGACACTAGAATACTATGTCGAGCTGATTATTATTTATCTATATATTCATACATATCTACATATATTCATATAATTAAATAAACTTATTAAACAAAACAATCTTTAATGTCTCTGTTTCGACAGCCTCAGTCCTCTGTTAATTTATCGGCCCTGGTTTCCAATACATATTAATTGTGTGTCATTTGTCCGTCCGTGGCGTTGTTCGTTGTTGTCCGGATCGTTTCAGTATTTGCCGATTGTCACTCGATATATTTATAGAATTATTTATGAGTGTGTCAATTTGATACTGTACGAGTGTATCGGTTGCGTATTTAAGTGCATCGCTGACGGTAGCGCTTTTCATTCATGTATATGTAATAGGTATGTAATATATTGCTTAGAATATGTTTTTTTAGCTTCATGGTTCATCTTGTATGTAGTAGGTAGAGGGAACCTAATGTTAAGATAATCTGTTCCGTACTTTATGTCTAACTTCCGTGACAGTGTTAAGTGGCGGAACTAAACGCAGCGCTTTATTAGGATAGGATATTTTGTATATTTCTTTTATATGTCTTGAAATGTGTAGGTCTATGTCTTTTCTTAAAAATATACTCCACAGATTTCTTTCGTCCACCACGTTTCGCCATTGATTATTTAATAATTTCTGTTTATATTTTGGATATTTTTGTGATTTCTGAGTGTTTATAAATGTTCGTGTCAATTTTTTTGGGAGGGTTGATTTAGCATCCTGGGATTTTAGGATTTTAGACCCCCAATAAGAGTCCTTCCAGAAACCATATACAGTACTAGTCTTCTTTTTCTATTTTTATCTTAGGTTTTATTTTGTAAAGTAACGACGGAAAATCAAAAGAAGAGAACTTTGTCTCTTCAAAGTAAATGTTACGACGTTTTACAAAGTTAGAACTTCCCATACCTATAAAGTACAAGTATCTAATAAATGACATGCAACTGGTACATAGTACGAATGTTATACTCGAACTATGTATGTGGTTCTTATTCATGCGAAATCTTTAAAATTTTTAATATTATTAACTTTTTCATGTTAGTTTCTATATAATTGGTGATAAGATTTTTTTATTTGATTTGATTGATTGGAAGACATTTTTCTAGGTTACTTATAACATGCAGTTTATTATTAAAATTTTACTTAAATTATCAATTTTATCATATTACGACAGACTAGTAAATGTCTTATATCAACAATTCACTTTGTGGTTATTTTTTTAAATGTTTATTATTAAAAAAATAATACTACACAACAAAAAAGTGTACAATAGTCACCTGGTTTTTCTTGTTTCTTTTCTAAAAAAAAACTAGAAGTAAATTTTATACAAAAAACTGACCTAGAATGTATAATATATACAATATGTTTATCAATGTATGTCTGTAATACGCACTAGATACCACTCAGTTATCAGTTTGTATAAAGCTTTGTTGAAGTGTAGCTTTTATCAGGAGATTACTGAAAGATATGCAGGATTTAATATTAGAACAGACTAGAACACTGATCGAGGGCATTTCATAATAAAATTAATACTAAAAAAGTTTAAGCTGTATAACGGTACGTATAAATTCTAAATTTTAGAAAATGTATTGATTGAAATTTGGTATAAATATAATAAACACAAATAAGTTATTATTAACTATGTAGTTATGAAACATGAAATGATTTTTTCCGAAGGTTTTTTCATTTAAGCATAAATGCTTATATTAAAAGAAAACAAAAAAAAATACAAATAATGAAACAAAAAACCTTGGTTATAATAAACAGAATATATGATACTTACTATATATCGTCTGCCTAGAAATTTAAGGAAGAATTATTTGTGTTTATATCATGAATTTTATAATTTATTATAAACTTTTAAACATGTTTGTGATTACCATTTACAATATGTACGATGTGAGCTTTTTACGTACCTTCGTCAGTGTCAGAATAAATGAAGCCAGGTATAAAGTTTGTGCTCATTGAAAAGCCTCAGCCTGGGCAAAAAATGACAATATAGACTTATAGGTAGATGTATGTATATTGGAATATATACGAATAATAAATAATTTTTTAATCATAATAATAGCTATCCTGTTGTGAGTTTCATATACACATCTTGAAATAGAGTAGAAAATGTATTCATTAAAAAATCGATATGAAAAATCTCTATTTTTTCTTATTTTAGCGACTACAAAGGCTTAGTAACCATTTCTGTTCTTTAACTAAAAAAAAATTAAACGCCTCGTAAAATCAAATTTTAGTACCTCATACATAAATTAATTGCTATTATGTATTAATTTGTTGTTATTTAAATACAGTGTAAAATACACAAAGTAAGTAAAGCAGTCACGAATACGGTCATATAAGTTACTTTTATGAAGTTTAATTTGTATGAATTTAAATAAAAATTTAAAACCGGTTTCGGGCGATAAAAGATATATTTTTTGTGGGTTTACTATCATTCGTACGGTAACCACCGCGCTTACGTGTTAAATATATCCATTTTTAATAATATAGAATTAAGTGCATGGTAAGAGTATTTTATTATTTAATGTCTGTACTTCTATTGATATGTAGTACTATTGGCATGCAGTTGACTTTGAGGTGGCTCAGAACGATTATCAGTTCGAATACCATATGTTGCAAAGTTTATATTTTAAAACTTTCAACATCACTATATATTTATAGTGATGTATAGTTTATAGACATACATGATTCACGAAATAAAGAGAGAAAAGGAGAGAATGTTTTCCTATTAATGAGTAGGTACATTGTTTTAAATCTTATATTCATTACTTAAATTATAATCTATCAATAAGTAATGCTCGATTTCTTAATCAAATAATCACATTATTGCCTCATAAAATTCTAATGCAATTATGGAACGGCTCTATTCATTTTTATCTAGATTCCTTGGATTACACTTTATAATGAAGTTTTTTATTATCTTCTGATACCCGCTGTATGCTTGTTTCTATTTAATATATCTAAATATATATTTTTTTAACTTATTATTTTTAACAGGACAATGTAAGTAAAGTGACAATAAACTAATATACAAAAATACATATCTGTGACATATCTATATAAATGTTTCATATCGTAACTGTAAAATAAGTGTTCATTGTTTAAAAATAAGTAAGTAAGTGTAAAAGTGTATTTTAAATTCTAAGTGTTAAAGTGTAAAAGTGAAAATGTCAGAGCGTTTCAAGGTGACTAAATTCGAAGAACCTTCAAAGACTTTCAAGAACTATGGCGCTACATCTGCCGAAAGTGAAATGGAGGCGAAAGGCAAGCTGTTGTCTGATACAGGTTAGTTACAACTGTTTATTATTAAGTATGTATATAACTAAATATTATCTTAAAACCCATTCGAGGAAATAATTTATTTTATTCGCTCAGCCAAAATAAAGTTCGGCGTTGAGTTTCGTTACTCAACAGGTATACCTCGAGCCTGTGCGAAAAATGCCGAACTTAGTCATAGATTAAAAAATATCTGAACATAATCTGCTATAGTATAAAAAGCGTATATAAAAAAATACATTTAAAAAATTTTGCAATAAAAATATGGCAAAATGGTACTTATCTATAAAATCGAAAGGTCACTCACTCATCACGAAATCTCAGAAACTACATGTGCTAGGAATCTCAAATTTTGCATAGTAGTTACTTATAGGACGTAGGTGCTTGCTAAGACTTTGCAATATTCGACTTCTAAGGGGTTGTTTTCAGGGTTGATAGTTTGTATGAAACTCCGTTACTACAAATTTTGCACAGGGGTACTTTTTAGGACGTAGGTGCTAATTCAGATTTGACCTTGCATGGACATTACTTATAAGACGTAGGACTCATGGAGATAAAAAATATTAATAAAGTAGTACACGCAGGCGAAGCCGCGGGCGGGCAGCTAGTTTATTATAATTATATCTAGAAATTCAAACGGTCAAAGGGCTAGATCATTGAAAATTTGACATAAGTTGACATTTATAATTTTTAGAAACTACACAATTTTTTTATTGTTAATTGTTAGTTGTGTGCTCACACCCCATTATCAATGTAAACGAACATTTGGAACAATCAGCTATCGACATGTCTATTTAACACTTACACCGGTGATTGCAATTCTCCAGCTGATTAATGTTTGCTACGACAGTATGACGACCGCAAATATTAATTACCTTGTTGTTTCTACCTATGAGTACTGAATTACAGGATTGTTATTGATATTTGATATAACGTGTGTTTATTATAAATAATTATTATACGTAATGCCAGGCGAGTGGCGCAAGGGCACAAAGTGCGACTGTAAACGTGATTGATTGTCGGTTCGATCCCTGGTCGAGGAAATGAAATATTTATTTAAATTTATATATTTATTTCTTAGCTCTGGTGTCGAGGCAAAGTGCGAATTTACGTTTCCAGAATTTGGCGGGAAGTGGGGTTAGGCTCTCTCTGCCTACCCTGCTATATGCGGGATATAGCGTGAAGCTGTATTTTAATTTAGTGTACCTAATCGATCGATCGTTTGAATTATTAATATTAATAAACCGAAATTTATCGGTTTTTTCATAGAACTATTAAATATAAACAACGCGGAGGTTTTCCATTGATATAGTAAAGAAGTTAGAATATTTACATTGTGAACAATATTATACATTTCAATGAATAGCATAAATTTTAAAATAACGAAAATTTATAAAAAAAAATACCTATAGATATATAAAAATATTTTAAAACTCTACAGGAGTTTCTTTTTAAACTTCCTTACGTAGTTTACAGGACACTTCAGATGGAGCTTGTATTATGACATATAAACAGATGTTATCGATGGGTATCAAACCTGTTACTATTATCATTAAAATACTTATATACTACTAGGCATCGTCGTATGAAAGGCATCCCATCTGAGTTTGCTTATACTCTCGTGCGCTCTACGTACTTGTTCGGTAACAGTGCACCTGAACTTTACTAAATAACTTCTATTTTATCCTATGGTAGTATTATAACTGCATATTTTAGTATATAAGTAATGTAGTTTCATTTTATAGAGAAGAATAATAAATTAAAAATATTTATAAACATTTTATTTACAGTTATATAAATGACTAATATATAAAAATCTAAATTAAAATTCATTAATGTACGAGATATTGAAAATGCTGTATAAAAAATAAATAAAAACAACGACAATGTAAACAAACGAGTAAGCCGCAGATAGGGTAAAGTCCCCACATAATGAATTATTCATAAATATACTAATCTTTATATTATAATTGAAATTATAATTCTGTATGCCACTCTCAGTATAATGTTATTTACGTATATTTTATTATTGTAATGGAAATAAGAACAGCTTAAATAATTTATATGAATATCTAACTATGTTATCTGGACGTAATGGACGGTATTCAAATCCCGTTATATAAAGAGGATATTTTTTGGTCTGGTCATCAAAATAGTCCATGCATCAATCTCTTCATAAATGCAATCTGCCCTCAGATTCATGACTTCATGCTTATACCTTCCTTCAGTGTCATCGACACTGGATTTTCAGTTAACTGATGTCCGCACTTACCAACCACTCTTGTATTATACATGTTTTTATCATTCTTTTGTCACTCACCTTCTTAACGTGTCTAAATCATCTCAGCACGTTCTTCTCCATTCTTACTCTTATATCCTCGCGAGTGATAATACCGATGCCTTAACTAACTTAACTAAACCAAATAAGTAAAAATATATTTTTTACAATAATTCAGTATAGAAACGTAAAGCTCAAATGCTATTAAAATGTTTATTGAACCTTCTACCGGAGAGCGGTAGGTAAACATCGGTAGTAATTTGATTGACTCCGCCGACTCGCGCAGTTTGCTATATTTATTCGAATATGGATGCTTTTGCATTCAGGCATTTGAAAATGCAACAAACATTGTTTTGACAACACGATTGTTATTCTTTAAAATTTGCTTTTGTACAGATAAAATATGGTATCATAGTAAAAACCGGTTAAGTGCGAGTCGGACTCGCATACCGAGGTTTACGTACCATTTTCAGGATTGTGAATGGGAAGTAAAACTTATAAATGTAGATAAATTTAATTTCATACAAAATTGTGCCCATATGCACAAATTTTGTATGAAATTAACTATTAATATAAATTTGTAATTCGGTAAGTGGGGAACTTAATGCCTAACACTAAATTCCCTTTGCTGGTGAAGGATACAGTAGGAAACTAAAAAAAATAAAAAATAGAAATACAAGTAAGGAGGAATTCTACTTCAACCCTATTTGAAAGGTATGAATTTCATACCGTTTTTATGTCATTTAATCTCTATAAAGCTGTTGTGTTTGTGAAAATCGAAGTTGTTATGAGATTAAAAAAGATTATATTGCTATTTCAACCTGGATTTGAATATAAAAGGGTTGTAAAGTAAAAAGGTTCGAATAGAGATATTCGATTGGTAAAACAAAATACTCTCATGCTCTGAATTTAACAAATTTCCAATTAAAATATAACAATACTTTTGAATGTCTTATAAAATACAGCATAAATATTAAATTGTGAATGCCCATGACATTTGTGATTAAACGTTTTCATTCTATACTTTAAATGAAAATGGAAACCAATTAATAAAACGTACACAAGAGTATATAAACATTTAAAATTACTCATTAAATAACTATGGCGATCTATAAAATTATAATTAATTGCTATCAATAGCCAGGCTGGACTGTTGAATTATGGTTGTAGTTCTATAAAAGAAAATATAGCTTTTGAACGTAGTTTTGCAATATAGTAACTGTTTTTTTCATTAAAATCAGTTCAGAAAGACTACAGCAAAAGAGAATTATTTTAATATGCAAGTTGCAATTTAATTAATGTTTTCAATTTGATGAATATCCGAACGCGACTACGGCCTTTCAAAATATTTACAATAAAAGTTGTATTTTTAGCATAAAATTTCATCATATTAAAAGTCAGGCACCCAAGTTGAATTCTGTTCGTTTTAACAGGTCGTTGCTCACAGTCTAATTCCATTGCAACTTCATCTTAGTATAATTATGTTTCCTTTGACATTTTTCAAAAGTGCTCTTTTGAAACGTAGTTTACTAGTGTATGACCTATTTCTACCTATCCATTTTCAGGCCATGTTTGCTCTACATAGTAAACAACGCTTTATTGTGTTTGCTTTAGGTTTATTTTCGCCTGGCACAAAGCCTGTGTGCATTCGCTACGCGGAAAATGTTCGCGTACAATACATTTCAGCTCTGATACCGGCCACCTATTGAGTATCGTTATAAAGTAAATTGACGCTTTGCGCCGTTCTGAGGCTAACCATACGGATTTAATGAAGCCCCCGGAAAATTTATTTCTAATGAGCGGTAGTGCGTGATAATTTTATTTTAATTAATTTTTGTGTAAAGTAATTGTGAGAGGGGTATGTCTAGCCGTGGAAGAGGACAGGCCTCTGCCTCTGCCTCATCACATGATGATGATGAATCAGATAATTATTGAGGGTGGACTATTAATTAACGTGACAGGTCGGTTGTGGGTTCGATTGGGGGAATGTAATCGGAGAAATATATCGAGCACTTGGGGAAATGATTATATTGGAATTAAAAAAAAATATAATAGGTACTAAATGTCCCAAAAGTTGAGCAAAACGTGCAAGGAGTGTTTTAACACTAGATTCCCTCGCCTACCGATTTTAGGGGAAAGCACAAAGCTGCTATATACTTCTTTATGAAATTCATCATCTTCATCAAATTAATTAGCCATTTTATTACAATACTTATCATGTCTTTAAGCTGACAAGTGAATTATCTTTATCTAATTTAAAACAAAAAGTATGTTGAGGTATAAAAGAAATACATAAATAAAACATTAAATGTTATTTATAGCGCAACTTTGTTGATACATCTAAAAGGTTACCTTGAAAAGAAACTTAAGTTCCACAAGAAGTTTATCTAAGGATATAAACGCCTGTTACCCCACATGAAGTGACCTTTGTAATAAAATTGAATTTTATTTTAAAAATCAATATTTATTTTTTATATGAAAAGATTGAAGTTAGTTAAATGTGGATTCTAATAAGTATTCAACAACATATGAGCTTAAATAACGTGAAAAAGCTTTCATATTATATATATGAAGTCCCACTTTATTATAATCAAAACAACAAATAGTTTATTAACAATATGAATTTCATTTTACATCAAGACACGCGCTAGCGTGAGCAGTCAAGTTAATAAGTTGGAAACGCGCGATGTGTATTTTATAATAACCATTTCAAGCTACTTTTAAACCATTCATAACTCGTGACATCAACGTTAATTGGGGATAAGATTCTAGCTCTAAATTAGGCTTGGCTATTTTTTACAGCCAGCCACCAAACCAAATATTGATATTTGGCCTAAATTTCACTCGACAATTTTTAATGTAATAATAATATAATAAGGTTATCAGTAATAAGGCTTGTACCTTTAAAAATTATCGAGTTAAATTGAGAGCTTGAATTTTGATTCCGAGTGAACGCAGAACTCGGCACCCCTATTTCCCATTTTTTGATCGGTGAAGTCTATCTATTATTACTTAATATTTAACTTGGCTCCTTCTTCTTCTTCCTGGCATTAATCCCGGCTATTACCGGGGTCTGCCTTCCTACTTAACCTACTCCACTTTGCACGATCTTTTGCGTCCTCGGTGGTTAGACCATTGGCTCTCATGTCCTGCATCACGACATCCAACCAGCGCTTCCTTGGGCGTCCGGGAGGTCGCG
>JAKRZM010000797.1:64511-83110 GCA_036379175.1 Heliconius cydno galanthus | reverse complement strand
TTTTTTTCTTCGTGAAATTAACAGAACTATTGTTAAAAATTATCAGGAACTATTTTATTCATCCCTATGAGTGCAGATCTCGCCCCGATTTTTATTTGCAAAAAAATGATCTGCCAAGGGAAGTTAGCAGATCATTTTTTTACATAACTTTTTCAGGGGTAAAAACGACAGAACTATTTATAAAACCTATCAGGAACTATAGAACTCAGGTGCATGCGAAGAGAACTCCATTTTTTTTTGATCTGCTGGACAATGCTCTGCTAAGTTCACAGACATGACCTTTTGTAGGTCAAATGTTAATATATGAGTCACACTGATAAGTTATCAATTCACGTCTGTTCAGTTACAATCGGTCACATATTTGTCGTAATGCTATTTATTGTTATTATGACAACAATACTTTTATTAAAAAAAAATGACTGTGTTTGCTAAACGCGATGGTCGTGGGTTCGGGCCCTATTTGGGGTACCTAATTATTTTTTTGTCTGTTCTCATACATATAAATGAACTGAAAAATCTCTGTCAGATATAAGTCTACTCTTTTTGGGAACATTCCGTTTCTCAGTTTTTCTCTGCCTAACCTGCTAAGTGCGGGAAGCCGAAAAAGGACTTCATGTGTGTATTATGATGTAACCCTAATTACGAAGAACGTGCTTTAGATACTTTTTGTATCTTTTAATTTTGTTGACTTACAAGCTTAATTTTTTTTCTGTAGGTACTCTAAGGCACATTTAAAATGGTTATTTAATATTAAATTCAGCTTTACACCTCCACTGTTATACTGTTTTTTCTTTTGTGATACAGAACCCTAAAGTTACGTTTGCAGCTTTGGCCTTATGCGGTAAAGTTTATGGACAACACAGATGTGCCATTCATTTCTTACTGATTTATACATTACTACAACTTTTTCGGTCAAAATTCACATAATTGAAGAAATAAATACTAAATTTTATACACCTGGGATTACAAATGTTATTTGCATTTACGTAAGTAGGCCGTTGCCACTTTTACGACTTTTGTAGCAGTCACGAGACTTGCTGCAAATATAGTTGACTGGAACCAGTTGGTCGGACCATGTGACCAGGTGAGCTCACCACCTCGTGATCACAAAAATTAAACAACATATTATTAATTCTTTAATATATTACATACTAGTAAACGGACTAGGCTTTGCTCGTAAGTAAATACAATTTTTCATATGCTTTATTATGGAAAAAAAGTGTTTACATAATAATATATCGTTATTTTGTGAAAATTTTACGTAATTTAATAAAAATTGTCATACTATATAGTTTAAATTTTACTACAAATATTTTTTTTTCTTCTTTATCAAATTGATTTCAGTGTTTTTCTATGTCTAGTAATGTCTATTTTTATGTCTATACATAAATATTAAATAATAAAAAGCGATACGGTTTAAGAAAATTTAATAAAAAAATATTCACAGACAGACAATTTCTAAGACAACTAATGTTAACGACGATTATATTTTAGTTAAACTACGACGTTCCGCTATTCAGTAGCCATAATGTAATTATACAAATGTTTCTTACAACGTTTGTTTTATTCAAATAATTTAAATTATTTAGTGTTTACCATGTTTCTACCATTGTTTTACATATGAGTAATATGTTCATAGCTTTGTTCTGCATTTTTATAAGATTTGTGACATGTTTTGATTGATTTTGATGTTTTGAGAGAAGAAACTCAACCGTGCCGTAGCAAGACAATTTAATTGACAATTCGACATCTTTAAATGTTAAACATAGAAAAAGTAAAAAATAAATCGATGTCTAGAGATGTCCTTAATGACCATGCTCGGTTTCCTTCCTCCTTAAACATCCCTTTGACCATGGCATTTCTACCCAACTTTTGCTAGTTAGCGCAATGTAGTAGAAGATTCCTTCAAATTCATCAGCTTCAATGCTTGCCTTCACTTCGGCTTCAGGCAGAGAGAACCTAGTAGGTATTAAGATACTCCGCCCCCCACTTTCCGTCGAATTCTGGAGGCATTGCGTGGTGAGTGGCGGAACACAAGCCGCGCTTTGCCTCCCAGATCGAGAAAATAATAATTTAGATTTTTTTTTCTCAAGTGGGAATCGAACCCTTAACCTGTCACGTTTACAGTCGCACGCTGCCATGACTGATACCTATTCTAATATTTATTCAGGTGGATTTCATTAGTGTTGTGGAAGAAACCAAGCTATTTATTATATTTAGAAGACAATATTAGCATATTTAATTTGTATGGTAATATTCCAAATAACGAGAATTAATTTCATTGTGACCGTTGCGGGATTTCCACGGATTGAGAGACGCGGTCAGTCGTAGTTATTGGATTAGAACATCTGATTGCATAGAGTCAACTGTCGCTTATAAACAACATACTCGTATATATATAAACCAAATATTTTTATGAATTCATTTTTATTCTGGTATGTTAAAACAACATTTCTAATTGTTTCTACATAAAACATATATTTTTTATCGTTTTATTTTTATGGTATCTTCCTAATTTGACAATTTTGGTCATTGTATTTGGCAAACTTAAATAACACTTAAATTTTAGATTTTAGATTCACAAAATTATTCTTTTGGACAGAACAGCTCGTATTTTATATATAAATAGTTAGTTCACTTTTATAGCATATATTTTACATTCTAGTAGGTACAACTTTTTCATTCACTACCATAACTTCAAAAATGTTCTCTATTTCTCATTTTACCGATTTCATTTTTATCCAATCTCGAGTTGATATGAAGTGTGGAGCTCTTGATTGTTCTGAACTTCAAATGGATTCTACATTAGAAAAGCTATATGTATCAAAGAACTTTAATACTACGGATATAGATCCCATTTTATGATTATACCTTAATATGAAATGATGAAATAAACTATGTAAATTGTAGACACTAAGCATTTTACAGCGTGTGTCGTACAAAGTAAGTCGTGGTCATATCTTAGAATCGCCGATCTCATGAAATTCTTGACCATATCGTAGAATCGTCGTTTAACTATATAATCCACTAAAATCGTAGCTACTTTGTGATGTAGATCTTATGTTACCTAATCGTAAAACAACTTACATTATTTACCGATAGGAGAATTTTTGCGAGAAATATAAAGACCTTGAAAAGTGGAGAAGGTTGAGCAGATCCTGGCAAACGGCTTGATTAATGCCATGAGGAAGAAGACCGTATATAGTAGGACGTGCAGAGGGAACCTAGGTACTGGTAAAAGAATCGGTTGCTCACTTTCCGTTCAATTTTCGAGACATTCCGTGTGGGTAGAAAATAAAAAAAAAGAATAAAGAGATGTATACAACGTACCACGCCGCTATATGATAAATTCAACCCTACATTATTTCAACGTCAACAAAAACACAGAGTTGAAAATTTAATTTTACGAGTAAATTTGCTTTGTGCTCAACGTTAACTATGCTTGTTATCATTTATTTTTACTTTGTTATGTTTTAGATTTTACACTAACTGAAACAAAAATGTTAAGACTGTTTCAAAGGGATATCATTTTTATATTATTTACTAGTGGACCCGAACGCGGCTACGCCCGCTTGAACTATACGAATATTTGTTAAATATATTTATGCAATTATTTTCAGTTTTCAATAGAGAAATGCGTTAAGCAAGCTCATTTGGGTTACG
Organism: Heliconius cydno galanthus; assembly: GCA_036379175.1. Lineage (NCBI taxonomy): Eukaryota > Metazoa > Arthropoda > Insecta > Lepidoptera > Nymphalidae > Heliconius > Heliconius cydno. Next base: position 79,447 of record JAKRZM010000797.1, on the reverse strand, counting down.
TTTTCTAACAACAAACTTTGCAAATCGTTGCTTAGCAACGACGGTTGTTATTAACATGGCGGAATAAATTGAATGTCAAATTAATAAGTATTTTAATATATTGGTATATATCGAAAATATTTCAAATATGAGAAAAAAGGTATCCTATGTTCATCCCGAGACCCTCAAGTACCTCTATATGAGTATTTTATGACAATTGAATTAGCGGTTTGGCCCTGATTGCGTAAAAGACAGACAGACAGACAGACAGACAGACAGAGTTACTTTCGAATTTATAATATAGGTATGGATTGTATTTATTTAAATTGCACATTTACTTTGGAATTGTACGTATATCAGATTTTATTATTTTATTTGCTACTTGTTGAAACTAAGAAAAACTAAAAGATAGCAATTTTGGAACGTTGCCAGCAGATTGTGTCAGGTGTTGCTTTCCAATACAGGCTGTTATGTGGCTTTACTCACTTACGCCCAACTGTTGCTGAAATTATATTTGTACTGAATATTATTTGATCTAAAGCTATATTAGGTAACATATTGGTCAAGTACGTATAAGGTGCTCTAATTATTTATACTATGTAAAAAAAACGGCCAGGCCGTGGCCGAGGCTAACGGGGCGCAGGACCATCGTGTTTGTTTGCGAATATAAATAGAATAAATAAATATAATCCTGAAATGTACTATGTAAGTTACTTTGCAATTGGCACGTGGACTGACATTAAAAAGTTAAAGTTCATGTAAAAATACTTTTTAAATCGCATGTATCTAGCAAAACTGCAAAAAATGTTTATACGTTCCAGTCTGTCGCTTGATATTTTTTTATTTTTGTAGAAAGCGTTAAAATTAAATTTTATTAAACTCAATTTCAAGCTGCCAGTTTATATAAAACATGGTTTATATTGTAGTATTAAAAGTTATTTATTTTTAATGCCATTGCGGCGAAGTGGATATCTGACTGTAAGCACGATGTTTGTGGATTCAATTCCCACTGTGATATAATGATGAAGTTAAAATGTGTGGTGTCAAATTTCACCAGTGTTCAATTTCATGTACAATTTCATCATATAGTGTCTTCACAATAAAGAGAAGACACCGTATTCTCCGCTTTTCCTCTTTCCTCATAGAAAAATCTGTTTTTGTAGGAAGGAAGAAAAGAGGGGAATATAGAGAATATGACATGGATTTTTTCAAAACAAATCTTAATCCTCATGCTTGGTTTTACACTTTAAACGGCTAACAAACGTCAGTTATACGAAATATATAAATTATTTATTTATTCTCTTGAACAAAAGTCACATAATGCAATAAGCTTCTTATTCTCAATACATAGTAACTTTCAAGCAAAGGTTTATTTTAAATGAAAAATATCCTCTGAAATATTTTGTCCTCAGTTTAAAAGCCCTTTATAAAGGAAATTGGAGAATGGAAACCATTCATCTGCAAATACTTTGCCAAGAAAAATGATAGAACACAAAATATATATATCTACTTTGAATGATAGGAACTCGAATACAACTAAATTGAGAATACTAATAATATTTTAAAAACGTTTTCAAAACAGATGACCTTAAAACTATTTTACTATTAAGATTTAGAGAAATTAAGTTAAGCATCCGTAATTTTTATTGTAAAAAGTACTTGTAAGTAATATTATTCGAAGAAGAAGAAGGTAGAGGGAACCTAGTATTGAGAAACTCCGTTCCCCACTTTTGTTCACATTGAGTTCCACCACCTAGACCGCGAAAACGTGATAAGAAATAGAAGAAAATGAAGAATCAAATGAACTACTTACCATAATCAATAGTGTATTCGTAACATTACTCAGAGAAATACTTGCTTTTGACGTGGGCGAAGCTAGAATCCGATACATCTAAATACGAGTATAGTTCTTGAGTAATATTTATTCGAACTACTTTTTATTCGTGTCATATTGGAATATTGGAAAATAAACCAAAACGTAATCAAAACTGAATTGACCTATTTCGTGGGAAGCCGTACTCGAGTGGATTAGACGATAATTCCCTTACGCGGTGCCATGATCAGAATTTCGCTTTGCTTTGCGATGGCTTAGTTTTTTAATTAAAATTCTATTTACGTAATGTACTGTCGCTTGGGGAAGTTTTGCTGAGACGAATTTTAGTTGTAATTCCTTATTTTTTACTTGTTATGTGTAAAAATACATATTAACTTCTGATAATTAAAATTAAAGTATCCTAACATGTGTCCTTATCCTTAATAAGGACACATGTTATCTCGTTCGTTCAAGATATTAAAAAAACTTGAACTTTTGAAGACTTTTCAACGTAAATAAATATAATTTTTTTGACCGTTTTACGTGTGCCGGATGAGAAATGCCGGACGAGCATCAATCAAATGTATAACCAAATTTCATTGCAATCAGTGGAGCAGATTGAAATTTCAGATTAAGCTTTATCGTGCATATATTTAATAACTTTAGTGCTAATTAGCTTTTCATAAAGAAATTTATTAGCCTATATTTATTCATAATAAATTAACCTAAGTTCTTTATATGAATTACTTTTTAAAATTTGATATCGTTTGTTATATGCGCATATGAGGCAGCGATTGAACTTAACGGTTAGATTTGATCACCACTAGCAAAAATCAATTTCTATTATTAAATACCGCCACTCCACACGTCATATCTCGAAAATTGACCACCAATATGAGGTGCCAAGTTTATTAATACTACATATGCTCTGCTTCCCTGTTTTATACGTAAAAAAGCGTGAACCTATAACCCTAATAAGGACCAGAGTTGTCGAGGTACTAGTACTAGCTGTACATGTAGTTTTATCGATCAAAATATTTATTCTATGCAGATGTTAACCAGCTAAGATACTTGAACTTTATGAGTAAGCGAGCATATGCTAATTAATGAGCAATATGCTTTAATTTATGTTTGTATTTTGTTAGTAAATAATTATTATTTGGAAAATTGTAGTCATTGTAGCGCATCTAGGTGGTGCTTGGAGGTTTTGGGTACAATCTCATTCAACCGCAAGTATTTACCCTCCTAACTATTCGGATTCAATTTTGAAGGATCAAAACCCTTATTATAAGGATCTTGCCTTTTTATTATATTTTAAATCCATATTATACAAATTCAGTTAGATTTTAAATTAAATATTTAATATTACCTTTTGCTCAATCTGGTAACGAGGCACAGCGCGGCGTTGAGTTCCGCCAACACGCAATGAAGAGAACGGAGTGTGTTAACACTAGGTTCCCAATACCTATTCTGCTATGGCACAGCGTAAAGCTAAAAAAAAATAAGGACCTAATTATAAATATAACATTCAAAATTAGATCTGGTCATCACGGAACAGCTTATAAGCCTTCGGGGTACTAAATTATTTCCATTTCTTTGATCTGGTAAGATCAAAGAAAGTTGGCGTTAAGTTTTGCCACTAAACACGTAATAGATAATTTTACTTCGAGCGGAAATTGAAACAGAGTGTCTTTACAAGTTCTTTCTGCTTACCGAAATTCTGCTAAATAGAGAAAATATCCTATTAATTAGTAATTTTCATAAAATTAAAATTACGTTGTCATTATGGATTAAAGTTACCGCAACAAATGTGTGACGTAATAGAAATGGAAGAGTCAAATACTATACAAAGGTCAGGGCTTCTTCGATAAAACTACTGCAAGTCTACTTAGGTTCTAGAAGTCCTTGAAAGACGAAAGAGTAGAAATGTAAAGGAATGTATAATATAAATTAGTATATGTGTTGTTTTTCTGGCTTTACACAAAATATTATACATATTTGCTGGAAAGGAAGAGATACTTCTATTAAAACACTACATTTCCTACTATCCTTCTAATTTTTGAGATATTGTGTGTTGAGTTGCATGTTACGAGCTTGCTACCAGTTTCGCACATGTAGGAATTAGAATTAAAACCATCACGTTTACAGTCTGACGTTGTGCCACGTCGTCTATCATAGATTCTTGGAGGTAACCTGGGAACCTAGTATTAAGGCACCTCGTTCTCATTAAGACACTTCTGTTCTCCACTTTCCGCCAATTTCTAAACATAGTGTTAGGTGGCGGAACTCTTTGCCTCGCCGCGCTCTGCCTTAACATCAGAGCGAAAGAAATGAAAATATTTAATATTTAATTTCCTCGGGTGGAAATCGAATCCACAACCTGTCACGTTTACAATTACATGCTTGTGCCTCACGAAACGTGCACGAGTCACGACTGGCCTCGACATCATAGATATCTAGTACAAAATTCTCAAAGAATCAACATAGCTGCACTGTACACACACTACATTTACATATCTTCTCTCGATATCATTAAAACGTATGATTTCAATTGATACAATAAAATATTAAAAAGTAGCGTAAGGTCATCTTAGTCGTTCGTATTACAATTGGCCTTAGCTTAGCGGTCCCTCGCGACGAAGCCTTATGTTGCCGTCACGATACAATTCTGTGGTAATCTTACTTACGAGTTAGAGTTATTTTCTTTTATCAATTCTTACTCGTATATAAAAAATAAATGATGTTTGTAGTATTAGAAAAGTTATAAGTGAAAGAAATTACGTGTTTACTTGTTTGAATCGTTTCTATCTGCGGAAGACACGTGGTTAAAATTAATTTAAAAAACCAGCCTCATGCTGTATCACGCACACAGCAGGGTAGGCAGAGAGAGCCTAGTATTAAGGCACTCCGTCCCTCTCTTTCAGAAGAATTCCGGCGAAACGCAACGCCGCGTTTTACCTCGATATCAGAGCGAAGAAATGAAAATATAAATTTAAACAAATATTTCATTTTCTCGAATGGGGACCGAACCCTACAACCAGTTTCGCTTAAAGTCACAGACCTGTACCACGACTAGCCTCAAATTAAACAGAATATTCGATATTTAGATCATATATTTACATTTAGATTTAGATAACTAAAACCAGGTGTTAAGACAACCACACCTACGAGTATAATGATCGCGTCTATAAGAAGACGATATTCCACTGCACTAAGATGGCCTCCATTTTAGTGATGTATTGATTCTAAATTTAAATTTAGCTACAGTTAATCATGGAAGTTATTTAAATAACGGAAACAGTTTTGTGTTTACATTTACACCACCCGATAATGAGTCATATACTCGTAATATTCCTGGCTAAATGGCTGGCTGGCTAAAACGTATAATAAAACAAGATATAAGTCAATAATGTGAAATGACTGACGATAAGTATGTCAGTAAGTTAATTGATTGCCCAAGATCAACAATTCCATGTCCTTAGAAGAGGCTATTATGGTGATGATGAGGATAAATGTGGAATACGGAGTGATTTCCCTCTAAATTTGTTCTAATTGCTCTGCGTAACTTTCAAAATCAACCATATTATCATAATATTTTTAAAAATTCAAGGTGATGTACAAAATTACCGTAGAAATTTTAGAAGAGTTCACTAAACCTTGAAAGTAATCAATCTTCGGGATAGATGGATTACTTTGGTAATTGAATAACAGTTAGATTAGCTCTTCAGTTTTGCTGTCTCCTTCTTTAGGATTATAAGAATTTTTGCGTTTATTTAATATTAGCGACCTGCTTGATATATATATATAGTATATATATATACATACAGTATACGCTTTGTATACATTTTTTGATTATTTATAGCAGTCCAAGGAGATAGAAATCTTTTTTAAAATTTTCTAGACATCTTTTAAACTCTTGCCCAGATTAAGATAAATTGGTAAATATATTAAAATAAATTACTATAAAATCGTTTGCTCATTAAACCCCCTTTTATATTAAAATATTCGAGCATTTCCTTCAATATCGGAGATTGAGTGACAAGTCGAAAGTCAATTGGAGTCTGGAATGGCTTAAATTATCCCAAATTGTAAGCGAGCATTGTTTCAGGGTATCAACTTAATAACAGTTCCATTCTGTTGTTCTGATCTTTAACCTGTGTTCGGTCTTATAGTTAAATAATTTAATTTTAAAAGTAAGTATATAATATTTGTAAAACAACGTATAATTATATTCATCATAATATATACATGACATATTTTACTCAACATGCAACGCCTCCAGAATGCGGTAGAAAGTGGGAACGGAGTGTCTTATCACTAGGTTCTCTCTGCCTACCCTGCTGTGTGCAGGATACAACGAGAAGCTGATTTAATTTGATTCTTATATTTGTTTATCATAGCCCAATAGGACAGTGTACAATTGTATGGATTTGATTGTGAGGGCGATTATATTTAAATTATTTTCAGTTCCCCGTTCTTCTGAGACAAAGTTCGGCGTTAAGTTTTGACATTCTAATGTAATGTCTGAAATTTAAGCAGAAAGTGGATACGAATACTGCAAAATTTGTGTACTTACTGCTTACTGCTAGCTGCAAAGCCTGCACGATTATAGCTATTCCGTTATTTCTCAATTTTGGTGTAATTATTATGGATCCTCTCTGATATAAATGTGAAAGTTTATAAGGTTGAATGATTTGGATGAAATTAGCTTATACATCAAACGGCACATAGACTACAAATTATGTAAAATTTGTTTATATAAACGAATATTATTACTTATTTATAAAACGTATAAAAATATGAGAGTCGCTAAGTGTGGAAAAACACTTTAAAAATGTTATGAATATTATTAGTTTACATAAATTTTGTATAATTATACCTACTTGATTTCACATTGATATAAAAATTATACAATTAATAATCTTTTTTTATTGTAATAAAAAGAATCGAACCCACATTTATATACAGTACGCAATTGTCACCAGCTACGGTCAACTCGCACTAAGCGTTGAAGGATTACTTAACTAGGTTCCCCACGTCCAAGGTGGCTTAAGTGAGGTAAGTTATTTATTTCCTGAGCTCGCAGGGACGTGTGAGTTAATTAACTTACAACTTAATAAATGTATATTAATTAATTAGGATTATGGATTTAAGTATATTAGTCTTAAATATGATATCTGTTATATAAAATAAATACATTGTGTGATAATAAATGCGTTATGATAACAAGTAGGTAATTGAGTGAAGTAGTCAATATTAATAAAAAAATATTTTTTGAAAACAACCTTTCTAAATTTGTTTATGGTGTATTATGTTTTAAAAATCAGGCCCTTTCATCTGATAATCCATATTAGTGTTAATTCTGCTAGCTTCACGCTGTATCTCAGGCCAAGGGACTCTGGGAACCTAGTGCTAATACACTCCGTTTCCATTAAGAAATATCCGTTCTCCGCTTTCCGCTGCATTTTAGGAACGGCGGAACTTAACGCCTCGCTTTGCCTCTTCAGCCGATATAGCTATTAATCATTGATCACATGAATACAAATAGAAATATAATCATATAAAGTAAAATACCTTTTTTTAGCTTCACGAGACTAGTGTTAAGATACTCCGTTTCTGAGACTTTCCGCCGAATTCTGGAGGCATTGCATGTTGAGTGGCAGAACACAACACTGCGCTTCACCAAGACACTAGAGTGAAGAAATGAAAATTTCTTGGAGTGGGAATTGAAGCCACAACCTATGGCGTAGACAGTTACACGCTTGTGTCCCTGCGCTACGAATCGAAAAATCTATTAACCTATTTATTAATAATTTCCTATTATAAAAGAAGATTGAATAGATAGATATAATTATATCACAGTATCTTTTGTTACAATAATTGAATTGAAAAATGTAAATAAGAAGCCGGGAACAATAGCCCGCCCTGTTTGTTAGGCATCACTTTGAGCCTTATTGTTATGCCAAGTCTAAAGATGCGCGCTCTACGTAGCGTAGCGGTCTGGAAGGTCTCGTTCAGAGAAATTCACGCTTAATCTATTTGTACATGAAGTTTTATTGTGAAAATGTCTCGTTTTACAACTAAAAATAACACTTTGTACCGTAAAGAAATATTATAGATACGTTTCTTTAAAATCTATACAATAGTAATCTAATATCGGTATTATTAAACTTTTTCAATAATAAATTAACTGAAGCTTAGATATATAAAATAATAGTTCAATGTTTTTTATGATACGTAAAGAATCACTTTTTAATATAGTTAATAGAAAAATCAGCGGGAAGTGCAAAAAAATGAGGCAATTACTTACCTTCTGATAGAGAAAATTAAAAGGATACACGAGCTTACTATTTTTTATTACATATAAATAATATAAAGTAATTGTTATTTTGTTTAATATATTTTGTTATTAGTTGAATCAAAACTACTAATTAGAGGAGCAGTTCTATAAATTTAAATATAGCAGAGCAGCAGAGTAAGCAGAGCCCAGGGTTAAGGCCTCGACACTCGAACAAAAAAAGGAAAATATATAATTTCCTCGAGTGGGAATTGAACCCACTACTTGTCACATTTAAAGTCATACTCTTGTGTGTTGATCTGTATATTTTTTAACGTATTGTACATACATACATACATTCATATAAATTATTTGTAACAGTTGTAGACATTCCCATTATGGTGCGTCATTATGCTGAAGGAAATTGTTATTTCTTAGAAACGAACACGTTAGCAGAATTAAGCACACTTGGTGCTTAATTTCGACAAATAAACGAGATTATTTTCTTTAAAACTTATTAAATTTAACCATTTTTCATTTGTTTTTTTTTTCTTGTTTCTGTTTTTTGTTTAAGTTAATTTATGTTTGTTTTTTCGTTTTGTGTTTTAGTTAATTATGTAAATTGATATTACTGTGAATGTGAGTATTTACTGTCGGGTCATAAATACTCTTACGATAAAAAAAAACTAAATCAGCTTCACGCTGTATCCCGCACACATCAGGGTAGGCAGAGGGAACCTAGTGTAGAGGGAACCTGATAAATAATAATAAAAAAATAAAATTATAATATTACTTACACAGTATAAATATTAATTAATCTAAAAGTAGCTTAACATTATAACATAAAGGTTAATTGTCTATTACTTTAACTAGATACACATATTACATTTCGCTTCAGCTATGTTACGTTATTAACGTACATGTAAAAGACGATTAAGCCTGCGTTTCAACAAGTATTCTAGAGATGCTTCATTATTCACAGAAGATAAGTGGTAATAAAGTTTATTATATTAGTATAGATATTAGTCTACGAAAAATGTACTAGAGGCCGTCGTAGCGCAAAGGCACAACATACGATTGTAAGCGACGGTTGAAAGTTCAATTCCCACTCGGCGGAATGAATATTTTCATTTTCACTTAACACGGAGCGCCTCGATAACTCGGCGGAAAGTAGAAAACGGTCTTAATGGGGACGGAGTATCTTAACAGTAGGCTCTCAGGTTGTGCCTACTTGACAGACTTGGCTCTCTGGCACGTGTCTTAATTATTATTAGAAAACGAAGCATATATCTATGCATATATAGTTTCTACTATACTAAAAAGATGGTTTATTATACCCAAACCGCAGAATGAAATACTCTACTAGCCAGTGTTTATAATGAACACGCAGATACACTCACCTATCTTTGAAGAGTTCTTTATTAAATTCCACTTGTATCCTACACACGAATACGTACGGTCTACGTCTACGTTCGTAGAAAGTCGCTTTATTGAATTTTACCTACCAGCCTACCACCTATTTGCAATTCGCATTTTCATCACTGTATGGGACGTATTGACGTTCAACTTATCCATTTGAGTTTTGGGTGAAACTGGGATTTCTAAAGAGGAGAATTCAAAATTAAAATCTTGTCAAAATGAAACTTTTTTTCTATTGAATAGAATTGTATTTCTAAAAGTAGTTTTTTTTTTCAAAACAAAATATATATTTATGTATTATTAAACTTAATATTCACATAGAACACTAGGTGCAATAATTCACTAGATTACCTAAATAGATTCACTAAAATAAATACATTCAGGTGGAAAGTGAACAATAGAGTATATTAATATTAGTTATATAACTATAGCTTATGCAAGTACAAGCAGATATCTGATATCTATAATTTTGTAGATTATTTTGTACATTGATTATTTCTAATTATGACCAACGACAAAGTAATTGTTCTCCCTTATGGTTCATTTGTAAAATGAAGAGATTATCCACCTGTGTAGAGACATTTCGAGTGCAATTGCAATTAGGTATTTTTTATCTTCACGCTGTGAAGAGATCTTAGAGTACTAGAGGGAACCTAGTGTTGAGACATTCTGTTCACCCAATTTTTCGCCGAATTTCCGAGACATTTTATCTTGTTACTTCATGGTACTTATAAACCCATAATGACCTATCAGTTTGTCCTATCAAAATTAAATAAAAATTAATATTTTATATGATTTCATAAATCCAATACTGAATGCTACGTCAAGTTGGAACGCAATTATGTGCAGGAAATTATGTCATCGAAAGCGCTTTCCCTGTAGGTGTTTAATAAAAGAATCGTAACAACAAATTTGGCATTACTTTATTTTTTTAAAAATACTACAAATAATGTTTTTATATTAATAATATGGCGAGGCTGTCGTGGCGCAGGGGAACTTGGGAACCTAGTGTTAAAACTCTAAAATTTCAAAAACAATATTAAAAAAGAATCAATATTCGGCATTTTTATTAAAGTTTAATAAATAATCTTAAAGTTACAAATATTTGTAGCGATACTGAAATGCGAACGCGAGATAGATTTATGGAGACACTAGGGACAGGTATTAAAATTATTACTAAAGTTTCAAAGTGCTCTACAGCTAATGTACAAAGTATTTGAATAACTATTTATATGCTTAAATTTAGTTTATACATGTTATGAAGGCAGTCGTCGTGGTGCAACGGCCTTGTGTCTGATAGTAAATGCAACGGTTGTAAGTTCGATTTCCATTAGGAGGATTTAGTTATACATATAGTCATTTTCTTGTTCAGGTAAAAAGACAATGCGAGACGTTAAGTTCCGCCAATCAACACACATTGTTTTGAAAATTGAACAGAGTGTCTTAACATTACGCTAAAAATAAATATTATAAATTGTTTAATACTTTTAAGTAAAAAAATTCAGGAATGTTATAAGTAGTAGTTTTTATAATTACACAAAAAATATTCTGACAATAAATATTAGTAACCCCACGATTACAAAACAAAAATTGCATACAAATCTATTTATAATTACATTCTGTAGACTACGAACCAATAAACTACTGTTTTTAATTTTCAATGACCCTACAACCTATTCTGCAATTCAATTTTTACCGTATTATACACAAAGACTAGCATAAAAACTGATTCAACAAACGTTCACTAATCTCGTAGTAACTAAAAAAAAACGAAATTGGCTAAAGCTGTTTTAGAGGTGTTCAAGAGGTGTGGGTTCGAGTCCCGCTATGTTATTTTTTTAAACGTTCTAAATATGTTAGTCGTATTTCGATCCGATCTGTCTCTGGAGCGCACTTTACTGATTACAAACTATCTACATCATCATTCCCATTGATAATGTATTAATAAAACTCCATTTTTCTCCAAATCTATAAGGAAATAGATCACAATAAGATTAAGATAATCGGTCAAGTGCGAATCGGACACGCCCAACGATGGTTCCGTCGTACAAATTACAAAGCTTGACAAATATAAATTTGCACGCGTATGCACTTATTCACGCAGGTCTTAGTATATAATGAACTACAGTTATAGTTATTTGTAAAATATATTTAAATTTTATTTTTTTTGGATTATTTCCTTATTTGTATAAGTATAATTATTCCTGTTCGCCAAGGGCCTGTAGAACTAAATATTTGATATTAATTTCAGCTTCAGACTTCCACACGATCTCGAGATAAATGGTCTTGACAGACGAACAGACGGCCAACAAAATGATCTCCTATAGGAGTTCCGTTTTACCCTTTGAGATATCTGTATCTCTAAAAATTACCAAATATTCTCAATGCGAAAAAGTTTGTTTTCTACATCTTAGTTTTTAAACAAATGGCATTAACACTACTTCCATAATTCGACCGTGTGACCCCAACATAAGTTTTCCGTAATAGGATTTCTTGTCCAATAACGTAACAGGACTAGTGGCCAGCAGTCAATCAATCACAGTGTCCACGAAAGGCGGATGCGGGCAATGTCCATTGTCCATAGACTGGCCGTGATTGATGCTTTCTTTATTTACGTGAGTAGAGAAAAGTTTGTAAATGAACGAAACTTATAAGAATTAAAAAATAACTAAAAATAGGAAGGAGTGTCTTGATCTCTCTGTCTGTTTTGTAAAGCTCGAAAAGAAATAAGAAAAACAAATATGTACTGTTAAATATTGTTATTAAATTATTTTATATTCATAATTATTATGACTACCGCAAAAGTAATTGATCCTATCTAATTAATAATACAAAGCACAAACCGCTTGGAAAATAGTTTTGAAAAGGATTTTATCTTTTTCAAAGAACCTTCACTTCCTTTTCATTAAATTGATATTTTATACTATTTAGTTTTTTTATTATAAGCAAATGATATTGATATTATAATATACCTCAACAATTTTTTAAAAATATTATTGTTCTCATGTTAACATTGTACCTTTAAAATATTACGACAAACAAGAAATAATATTGAAATTGAAAATACAGACAGGTACTTAAAATAAATATTTACTTAAAATGTATACTGGTTTTAGAAAATATAAATTTTTAGTTCATAAAATAATATACCAAAAGTTCTGAAAGCTAACAATCCCATCATTATAATTAATTACATTTACGTTGACGTTTATTGATTCGACGGTGAATTGATATAATGGTGTGGAAAATTGCTCGTCTCGAACCGTAAGATTGCTGTCATTAAATGAATTCCTAGTTACGCCCCTGTGGTTGATAGGGATTTAAGGCTAAGAAAACGTATTAGATCCTTAGAACAAGACAAATGATAGTATGTTTTTTTTATTATTTATACCTACATGAGACTAGTGCCTGCCCAAAACCTCTTGCGTGAATTATAAAACGGAAAATAACGTTATTTTTAAATTTTTAAATAAATATATTTTTTCCTCGAGTGCGGATTGAACCCACAGCCAGTCGGTTTACAGTCACACTTTGAACGTTGTCATAGATGAGTTTCAAATATGGATTATTAGATAAAACTTGCTTTATACGGCCTTGGATTTTTTTATTATTACTATTTATTTTACCAATAAAAATGGTGTAGACGTGATCATCCTGTATATTGAAGTATAAAATTTTTCATACAAAACTTAATATTGGTACCCATTCAGCTTCTTAAACCCAAAGGTCCACAATTGAAAACACCTAAATTCTACATAGTAATAAAGTTATAATAAATATACGTCTGGTGCGGGATTATGCGGGCAGCGTCTAAGTAGAGAGGATCTAGCGCACCGCTAATATGTTACGATGATTAATTATAGTGCCTTACAAGTAGCTATATACTATGTGAACATATAAAATGATTTTTTTTATTACACACCGTTGTGGCGTAGGGGCACAAACGTGTGTCTATAAGCGTGACGGTTGTGAGTTCGATTCTCACTTGGAGTCACGACATATTTAATATTTTGGCAGCGTTGAGTCCCGTCATTTAAAGCGTAATTCTTTGAGAATTCGATTCTTCTTCTTTCGAGAACGGATGCATCTTAGTGCAATACCCTATTGCACTAAGATGCATCCGTTAGATTCAAAGGTTCAGCAGTTAAAAAATAAAAAAAAACTGTTATACGTAAGACTAAAGTATTATAATATGTGAGGCATTAAAAAATTAAATTAATTAAAATATTTTATTCGTGACCAAAAAAGCTGCCACTTTTTCATTAAACACGGTTTTTAATGCGTAATCATATTCTTTTTGCTCAGGATTATCCCAACCCATTTTCACAGATATTTCAATTATCAACGCAAATAGAGAAAGAATGTAATCGACAAAGACAATGATTACTTGTTTCCAATATTTATAAAGTTATAATCATGTATCCTATATTAATTTTATGGTACTGTCTCCATTAATATACATTCCCATAAGGGACTATTGAAATAATCCGCTCCACATCGATTTATTGAAATAGCTTTTAAGTAACTCTAACAAACGTTTAAAATTTTCTGAAAGAATTTATTTGTCTTAGATACACGATTCGTTATATGCAAATTACTATGAACTAAAGCTTGGATTAGAGCTTGTTCTAGGCTGAGATCGCTTTGAGGTAGCTTAACGTATCTCTAGAGTGCAGACTAGGAGACTCAAACCCAAGTTGTCTAACAATTCAGGATATTTGAGTGTTTTGTTGATATTGTAATTACACAAAATTTTATCCACAAAGCTTAACGGAGTAAACTATGAAATCTAACAGAAGAATATTAAGAATATTATATTCTGTTGAAAGTCTAATATATTAATATTTTATTATTTAATATATAATATACTTTTGTAATAAATAATATCTAAAAACATTTTTCAGTTACTAGAGTTAAGTTTTTAACTTCTTAATTTAAATGGAGAGTGATAGCAAATTCATTTACTTTCATATTAACTGCACACAACTGGGGTTAATGCTTCAGCAACTATCTGATGAAAGCGCTAAGGCAGGACTGACAATGAATCTTATTAAAACCAAAATTATGACGAACGCTCAACAAACTGTAACTAATGAAAAAATAATAGTAAATAACGAAAGTATAGAATATGTAAAAGAATATATATATTTGGGCCAACTGATATCTACAGAGGATTGCATGAAAAAGGAATTAGAACGAAGAATAACGAATTCTTGGAAACGATTTTGGTCTCTTAGGGAAATAATGAAGGATAAAGATATGCCAATGAAAGGAAAAAAGAAAATATTTGAAATATGCATTATGCCATGCTTACTATACGGTTGCCAGACATGGGCGTTGACAGAAGCACAAGAAAGCAAATTAAAAGTCTGCCAAAATGCAATGGAACGGAGTGTTTTAGGTATAAAAAGGAAAGACAGAGTGAACTTACGAGAAATTAAAAAGAAA
>JAKRZM010000797.1:0-64219 GCA_036379175.1 Heliconius cydno galanthus | reverse complement strand
ATATTAACTGCACATAATTTTAACCTAAGTACAGCTTCTACGTTGATTGGTGTCACAGTGTCACACGTCCTTATAAGCAAATGTAATACTTACATACGTAAATCATTAATTAAAAGAAATTACTTTCTCACATTTACTTCGTGCTAGCAGGTCTTGATTCAAGAAATCTAGGTAAATTAAGAATTATATGCTACGTAAGTTAAATACATTACTCTTTTGCCCTCTAAGCCGTGTTATATACACACGGTTGAGGCAAAAGTTTTCAGCAAACAAAATAAGGCAGCTTTTTATATAATGCTAACTTATTATGCTTTTAATTTAGGTTCCCCATTAGAGATGTAAACCCACTATCCCTTCATGTACATAACAGGCTGCCTTATCTATTCCACGAATTAATTTTCATTTCCCTCGGAGAAAATATTTCAATTTGTGTTTTACCAATTATTTTTTTTTCATAAAAAAAAAATTAACAAGCAATAAAAAGAAGCCCATTAACACTTCTAACAGAAACCGCCTTTGCACCTATTTTACATTCTTTTGAGGTATTGTTTCCTTATTAAAATTATGTGGAATCCCTCAAAATGTCTTGTTCTAACATTTTTTTTCTATAAGGAAAGATTTTATTTATTTTTATACATTTTACTTCTATAGGGATTTTACTTTGTACAAAAGAGACATAGTGACTGTGTATTACTGAGATTAACCCATAAATACATTAAGTATCTCACAGGTGAGTCTCAAGAAGTACATAAAGAAGAAAATATTAATATTCTGCTTGTAAATAATATTAAGATTTTAAATTAATAGCTTTACAATATATTTTTTATTCTAATCCGTTCAGTAGCTCTAAAGACATGAGTAGATGAAAATTAAGTGATGTTTTATTCAAGAGTGGCAAGGAAAGGTTATATACTTTTCATTTTAGCTATCCCTTTATTATTATGATATGAAACAATAGGATTAGACCTTACGTTACTCGAACAAAGCAAATGCTGATTAATCATATAGAGGTTTTAGAATATAAGGGATATTGTATTTTCGCAATCATTCATTTTTTGCTGCTACGAGTATAATTTTGAAGAGATGGGGTATTTTATGACAAATACGAGTTTTATTTTCCTTTCAATTTGTTTTTAATGACAATGTAGGTAGTCTTAAAATATATTAACTTAATAACTGTATGTAATGAAAGGAAAAAAGTGAATGAAATTACAATCTTTCTTTTTAGAGACTTGAAGAGAACTTGAAATCAAAATGTTATACCTGCATATAGTATTTATATTGTCTTTCGATAAATTAACAATGAAGCTAAATTTTCAGCTCGCTTCAACAATTTTCAAAGAACGACGATGTTCATTCTTTATCATTTACGATAGTACTTTCCCATACACGATATTTTTGATTTTATGCTGCTATATAAATTTTAAATACATTCTTAGTAATACTAAAGTTTTACCTATATAATTATACTAGCGGCCCGCTCACGGTTTCACCCGCGTGAAGTATGTTATTATTAATTTCTGTCTCCATGACTACGTCCTAGTGACGTCTATGCAAAATTTGAGACTCCTAGCATTTGTAGTAACGTAGTTTCATACAAACTTTCGACCCCAAAAACAACCCCTTAGAAGTCGAATATTGCAAGTTCCCGTCTTAGCGAGCACCTACGTCCTATAAGTAACTCCTATGCTAAATTTGAGATTCCTAGCACATGTAGTTTCTGAGATTTTGTGATGAGTGAGTGACCTTTCGATTTTATATATATAGATATTATCGTTATACTTATAATATAATAGATAAAGACAAAGAAATCGTTTAAAAATAATAAATATCATTCAGGGATATTGAGAGCTCTATTATTATAATAATTACAATAATTATACCAAAAAAAATCAGCTTCACGCTGTATCCTGCATATAGCAGGGTAGCCTAGCCTAGTGTTAAGAAACTCCGTTCGAAGAGCGAAGAAATGAAAATATTAATAAAAAATAATTAATTCTCATTTCATTGCCGAGTGGGGATTGAACCCACCCACCCCGTTACAGTTTAATATAATTAAAATGATATACCAAATGTATTTGCAGTATCCACAAACCGCGGCCGCGGACCCCGTGTCTATTTAATTAATATCCGCACATCATTCGTACGATTCGCTTATCATACGTGTAATCCTATTTCACGCTCGACGGAATTATTCAAGTGGAAAAAGTTCATGTTGTATTGATAGGATTTCAAAAGTGGTGTTCTTTAATATAGAAAAATTATATGAAAATAATTATGTTTGGTAATTTGGTTGATATTTATAAATTTTTTTTCAGCTTCGTACTGTATCTCGAGGCAGCAGGGTAGGCAGAGGGAGCCTAGTGTTAATACACTCCGTTCGCCACTTTCCGACGGTTTTTGGAGGCATTGTGTTGAGTGGCGGGGCTCTACGCTGCGNTCCCAACCCATTTTCACAGATATTTCAATTATCAACGCAAATAGAGAAAGAATGTAATCGACAAAGACAATGATTACTTTTTTCCAATATTAATAAAGTTCAAAGCTACCTTAGTTATGTAAACTTATATTAATTTTATGGTACTAATATATACTCCATTAATATACATTCCCATAAGGGACTATTGAAATAATCCGTTCCACATCGATTTATTGAAATAGCTTTTAGGCAACTCTAACAAACGTTTAAAATTTTCTAAAAGATTTTATTTGTCTTAGGTACATATTTTTACAATAAAATTAGGCCGTCGCGTCGTGGCGAATGGGGTACAAATTTATATTAAAGAACTTTAAAAAATATATATATATTACAAGTAAATCAACATTCTTACCTTAAACGATTCGTTAAATGCAAATTACTACGAACTAAATCTTGGATTCGCGCTTGTTCTAGGCTTAGATCGCTTTGAGGTAGCTTAACGTATCTCTAGAGTGCAGACTAGGAGACTCAAACTCAAGTTGTCTAACAATTCAGGATATTTGAGTGTTTTGTTGATATTGTAATTACATAAAATTTTATCCTCAAAGCTTAACGGAGTAAACTATGAAATCTAACAGAAGAATATTAAGAATATTATATATATTCTGTTGAAAGTCTAATATATTAATATTTTATTATTTAATATATAATATACTTTTGTAATAAATAATATCTAAAAACCTTTTTCAGTTACTAGAGTTAAGTTTTTAACTTCTTAATTTAAATGGAGAGTGATAGCAAATTCATTTACTCTCATATTAACTGCACATAATTTTAACCTAAGTACAGCTTCTACGTTGATTGGTGTCACAGTGTCACACGTCCTTATAAGCAAATGTAATACTTACATACGTAAAGCATTAATTAAAAGAAATTACTTTCTCACATTTACTTCGTGCTAGCAGGTCTTGATTCAAGAAATCTAGGTAAATTAAGAATTACATGCTACGTAAGTTAAACACATTACTCTGTTGCCCTCTAAGCCGTGTTATATACACACGGTTGAGGCAAAAGAAAAAGGCAGCTTTTTATATAATGCTAACTTATTATGCTTTTAATTTAGGTTCCCCATTAGAGATGTAAACCTCGAATCTATTCCTCGAATTAATTTTCATTTCGCTCGAACAAAATATTTCAATTTGTGTTTGACCAATTATTTTTTTTAATAAAAAAAATTAACAAGCAATAAAAAGAAGCCCATTTACACTTCTAACAGAAACCGCCTTTGCACCTATTTTACATTCTTTTGAGGTATTGTATTTTCTTATTATAATTATGTGGACTCCTTAGAACAAGTTCTAACATTTTTTTTCTATAAGGAAAGATTTTATTTATTTCAATACATTTTATTTCTTTAAGGATTTTATTTTGTATAAAAGAGACATAGTGACTGTATATTAGTGAGATTAACCCATAAATACATTATGTATCTCACAGGTGAGTCTCAAGAAGTACATAAAGAAGAAAATATTAATATTCTGCTTGTAAATAATATTAAGATTTTAAATAGGTTTTAAGTTATATACTTTTCATTTTAGCTATCCTTTTATTATTATGATATGAAACAATAGGTTTAGACCTTACGTTACTCGAACAAAGCAAATGCTGATTAATCATATAGAGGTTTTAGAATATAAAGGATATTGTATTTTCGCAATCATTCATTTTTTGCTGCTACGAGTATAATTTTGAAGAGATGGGGTATTTTATGACAAATACGAGTTTTACTTTCCTTTCAATTCATTCCTTTTTAATGACAATGTAGGCAGTCTTAAAGATATTAACTTAATAAATACTTAATAAACTTAATATTTTCACATTTGTCATCGAATTAGTGTCTTAAGGGGCAAAGATGCTGGCAGCTGTAACACAGTCTACACTAGTACGGCTGCCAACGCTCACCTCTACTAATTTCTTGTCTTGTTTTTTCCATAGTTCTACTAAATTAGAGTGCATTTGTAACATTTAATTACTGAATAAAGCATTTTATTATTATTATTATTATAAATGTACGCAATAAAAACTAAAAATCGAATGAAATTACAATCTTTCCTTTTAGAGACTTGAAGGGAACTTGAAATCAAAATATTATACCTACATAGGTATAGTATTTATACTGTCTTTTGATAAATTAACAATGAAGCTAAATTTTCAGCTCGCTTCAACAATTTTCAAAGAACGACGACGTTCATATTTTTATCATTTACGACAGTACTTTCCCATACACGATATTCTTGATTTTATGCTGCTATATAAATTTTAAATACACTCTCTTAGTAACACTAAAGTGTTACCTATATAATTATATAATATCGTTTTACTTATAATATAATAGACAAAAACAAAGAAATCGTTTAAAAATAATAAATATCATTCAGGGATATTGAGAGCTCTATTATTATAATAATTATACCAAAAAAAATCAGCTTCACGCTGTATCCTGCATATAGCAGGGTAGCCTAGCCTAGTGTTAACACACTCCGTTCGAAGAGTGGAGAAATGAAAATATTAATAAATAATAATTCATTCTCATTTCATTGCCGAGTGGGGATTGAACGCACCCACCCTGTTACAGTTTAATATAATTAAAATGATATACCAAATGTATTTTCAGTACTCACAAACCGCGGCCGCGGACCTCGTGTCTATTTAATTAATATCCGCATATCATTCGTACGATTCGCTTATCATACGTGTAATCCTATTTCACGCTCGACGGAATTATTCAAGTGGAAAAAGTTCATGTCGTAGTATTGATAGGATTTCAAAAGTGGTGTTCTTTAATATAGAAAAATTATATGAAAATAATTATGTTTGGTAATTTGGTTGGTATTTCTATTTTTTTTTCAGCTTCGTACTGTATCTCGAGGCAGCAGGGTAGGCAGAGGGAGCCTAATGTTAATACACTCCGTTCGCCTCTTTCTGACAATTTTTCGAGTCATTGAGGACTCTACGTCGTAGTTTGCCTTGACACCAGAGCGGAGAAATGAAAATATTAAATATATTTATTTCTTCGAATGCGCATCGAACCCACAACCTGTCGCAATTACAGTCACACGCTTGTCGCCGCGCCACAACTGGCCTGTTTAAATTTATTTAGTTGGTTTTAAAATATATTATTTTTTAATAATAATTGTAAAATGTATACGAGTGCAAGTCACAGATGTAGATGTGGCGTAGGAGCTCCGTGGTGGGTCCATCCAACTCCTGGAAATGAATTATTTTCATTTCACGATCTGGTAATCAGATGAATGATATTCTGCAACTCAACACGCAGTATCTCAAAATAATTTATATATATTGTTCTTAAACTAAAAGATATTTCTTTTTCTTTTGTTACAGGTAATATTCAGAAGTATTTGAACAAATTCAATTGTAAGATAATTGAGCATTATGTGAAAATGAAATTAATTCAAGCATATGTTATCGCAGTGGGTGAAAAAAAAGAAGGTATGTTATCACACAATAGCAGGCATTGCGTGCGTTTTCTGACAACAGAGCGAAACAATTAAAATATATTTTTTTCCTCAACTGAGAATCGAAACCACAACCCAACACATTTACAGTCACACACTTGTGTCCCTGCCCCACGCCTTCTCTGCCTTAAATGCAATTTCATTTTATATTTTTGTGTAGGGGCTTGTCTGACATTAAAGAGAAATGAACGTGGACAACTACTACTTTTATATTAAAAGATTATTAGAAATGTATTATATCATGTAATATAATATAGCATCTTATACAATAAAACATTAATTAAGTTATAATAAAAATTTACACCCTCGCCCGTATCGCGCTACAAGCCTTATATCAAAATAATTTTTATACCTACTATACCTACTCGTATATTCCTTGCCAATAGTAACTTTAGTTGTTTGCTTTCCCAATGTAATATTTTTATTTAAATTCAAAACGAAATTTGCATATGTATTTATTTTTTATTTTTTAGTTTATCTGTTCGTGACGTCAATTTCATTGCATCCATTGAAATCCGTTCAGTTGTGACAAACTGATTGACCAAAAGCCACCTTTTGTTGTGTGAATTCAGAATCAATGCTCCATATATTTAATCTGCATCTGATCGACGGGCAGTGGGATGATGTGATTCTACAAGCGATAGTGGGTTCGATCACCAATCAAGAAAATTATTTAACATAATTAAAATTATTTTCGTTCATTTCGTTATTGTAGAACAGAATATATCGTTATGTTCTTAAAATTGAATATGTAGATAATAAATATAATAATATAATATACATAGAAGAAGTAAATATTCTCTACCTACCACGCTAAATACGTTTGTAAGAAAATCATAATTAAACTCATAAAACTAATCGTAAAAGGAAAATGTTTGTCTAAAATAACTCTCGGGCTGGAATACCAGTAAGGTCTCGGTCGGATATTCATAGATTAAAATCGATTGCAATCAAATTCTGCATTGATTGAAAGTTTATATTAACTTTAGGTATATCAAAGTTACTGAAATATTTTCCACTTCAAGGTACTTTCTATACATGTTTGTTTATCATAGAGTTAGGAAGTACTTCATTTTATACATGGTGGTTATGGGTTACCCACCAACCAACATGCGTGTAGATATAAAATAGTGTTATAGTTTTCTTTTTATTAGTATTATATCAGCTTCACGCCTTTTCCCATATACAGCGGTAAGCAGAGGAGGATTAGTGTCAAGACACTCCCATTTAAAATTTTCGAGACATTGCATGTAGAGTTCTGAATTTAATTTTGTATATCAGAACGAAAAAATAAATATTTTTTTTGATAGCGTATTACCTGGTGGTTCCATTTTATCTTGAGTCAATTTGTCTATTAGTAAGAATCATATTAAAATTCGTTGCATAATTTAACAGATTAAGGCGTTAAACGATTTTATATTATACTATTTAGATAAAATATACCCGTTAGTCGAGATTTTTTATTTAGCAGTATAAGTAAGATGAATTTGTATCGACGCTATTACATATAAACGTTTTTATATAAACTTTCCAATTCATTTATATACAAACTTTAACGAGGAAACTTCGAAATTTAATTAACCAGAAGTTATGAACTGCGAGCGAATAAAATCTGTACATACAATATGGCGAATTCTATAGAAATAGTTGGTTTTTAAAGTGAAAAAGAAAAAAAAAGTGTCCATGACCAGTTCAAATAAGCGAGGTCGAAGTGAGATTGTAATTAAGAAAGTTTATTCAGCACTATTTAATGAGACTGGATGAACGAAACTCATCTAATGAGACGTATTGTGTTAGACCAGTGAATGTTTTTAGAGCGAAACAATTTTGAATATTTTTGTTTATTATTATGCTACTTGCTTTAATTAATGTTTTTTTTATTAAATTTTAGTTTAGTCTCATATTAAAGTACCTACGGCTAGCGGCTTCGCCTGCATGGATTCTAGGATCATCGCTAATTCATTATTTTCCATTTCCATACAAACTTTTCTCTTGAATCAATTAATGAAAGCAGCTTCGTGTTTTTTTTATGTGTAGTAGAAGATTTAACAGAACACCGGAAGTGACTTTCATTTATACCTAGGTACAATAAAATAGGTAAATTTTCATACAAATATTATTAAAAAAAACTCAATTTATCAACTGGATGAAGAACGATTACTTGTAAATTGCGCAAATCTTTCATCGAATACCAACAACAGAGCGCCCCTTGCGTACCTACATATTTTATGTTGTCTTTTGTTTATCGTCATTTGTCAAAGGGGACCGTTGTATACTTATAAATTACTTAAAATATTAAAATTGTATTTGGCATTTTTATGTTTGAATAGGTAATGCCAAAAATAAATAAATATAAACAATTGCTAGCAATAAGTCCTGCTAATGTTGATTTTAAGAATAATACAATATGGCTTTACGCTGGAGTTGTATGTCTGTTGCAAGCTCTGTTTGACCCACTTCCCAGTATCCGATTAGGCTGCAATTTTGATTACTCTTTCAGTTTTGATTACAATTAAATTACAAAATCTCAATTTTACAATTTTTGACCAATAAGCCTATTATTTGCGATATAAATTAGGTTAACTAATATTTTTAAAAGTAAATTGATAATAATAGATCATTCAATAAAAACATGTTTTTTTTATATTAAATAGAAAATATAAAAAAACTAAATGAAGCAAACCTATATACTATTTATATATTATCTCTATATATACCATCATACAGTATTATTTACAATAGCGCCATCTGTTGGTGAAGTTTGTAACTACATAGTTATGAGCTTTATTTTAATAACAACTATTTAGTAATGTTGTCTAACACCACTAGATGGCGCTCAAACATGTTCACAGATTTAGATTTAGATGGCGCTGTAATTAAATCAACTACAAATTGACAATGTATAATTAAAACACAAATTTTAATTATACGTTGTCAGATGTTTTATAAATCTTTATTAACACTTATAGTATTAAATAAATAGATTTCGTGACAATTTTTTATTTTTTTCGTAATATGGTGAGTGGAGTGTCTTTCTCTCTACAACTACAAGCGGTATAAAATAAAGAGCTTAGGCATTCTGTTTTCAGTGTAACCTTTACTCAATGCAAATGTTAAGCTTAAAATTATAACACAACCGCTGGACATAAAACCCTTGATACTAGGATCAATCTTCGTTACCATCAAAACAAGTCCATCCAATACACAAACAAATCGTGTTAATGCACCAACCACCACTTGGCACGTTTCCAAGCAGGCTCATCAAATTTTTCTCGAGGCTCTTTATGTGATAAAATGTTTTAATCTTACTCTTGTTATATTTGTAAGTCTCTTTATTTTTTACTATACGTTGTATAGTAACGTTTTAAATAGAAACAATTTTATTTCATTAATAAGTTTCTACATTAATACACAAATTTATTTTGTAAAACCTACTGACACAACACTCAGAGGAAACTACTATCGTTAAAAAGTAAAAAAATTGTATAGTAGGAAAAAATGTTGAGAAATCTGCGGAAGAATCTTGGATGGAAGAAAAAAAACGGTTAAGTGTGAGTCGGAAGGTACCAAATTTAAAAATTTAAGGTCAACGGGAACTACAACAGAACTTATAATAATAGGTGAAAAACTTTATTTGTATTGTAAGTACTTACTTCGTGCCAAATTTCATAGCTGTACGTCCACGGGAACTACCTACCATATACCATAAGTATGCTACGGGCTACAAACAATGATAATAGCTATGTGCCAAAAAGCGATTTCCTTATTATATTTGCTTTATACTGCATTTGACGCCTTAAACATAAATTCAATGATAAATTCATTATAAATTCTCTCAAACAAAGATTGCATTATCATTCAGATATCTGATAGAGATCTATATGAATAATTTATTATCTATTAATATTTTGTAAGGATGCAACAAAGTTTTTATATTTATTTGTAAATTAAATAGTCGTGTTTGACAAGCAAATATTAATATGTAGATCGTAACAAGATTAAATAATATCGATACCAACTGGACCTCTTTTGACATGCATTCTCCTATCGTGTAACATTATATCTTTTTTACCGTAGAATCTCCTTCGTGTGCTCTCCATACAATGTAACATTGGTGAAGTGATTCGTTCTTAACTGGCACCCTCGGATCTAAGCCATAAACTAAGAACTGAACTGAACTATTATCGAAATTTCATTTTTTTCGTTTATTATGTCAAAAGCTAAGCTACGTTTGGCACATTCTAAGTGCCCGACGTCCGAGATCTGCCCGAAAGAATCAAGTGTCAGAAGTGTCATACAGTGAATTAATGAGGTAGCCAGAGTGATTAGAGGACCATACGCCAATTAATATAATAATTAATTTCCTCTCTCTAATAAGCAGTTAAAGCGCGGCGTTGAGTTCCGCAATTCAGCACGCAATGCCTTCAGGATTGGGCGGAAAGTGGAGAACATCAGGATCGAACCCTGTCGCGTTTATTAATAGTCACACTTTGTGCCCCTGCGCAAGGACTGGCCTCATTTTTTTTAGTTTTAGAATATTAAGTATTTCATAGTATATCTATTACTATAGGTATTTTATGCACTCGCTAGCGAATAGCACTTAGTACTAGGTATATTTAATAGAATTCTTGATAATGTTCACAATTTATAACTTCAAAGTTTAAAGCCATTTAGGGGTCAGTCATTCCGGAATGAACGTTAATCTCGTTTTATTGCCCACTTCCGATAGTTCGGTTGGTCCTGAGGTTTGGAGAGTAGTTGTTCTACTGAAGTGGAAAATCAATGTAATATATTTCGTAAAAAGATATTTGTGATATTTTCTTTTTAAACATATTCTTACAAACTTCCGATTTGGAAAATTGTTATAATATTTTTAAAATAAGACAAAACATAAGACACTACAGACTTTATTTTGAGTCGTCGTCATTTCAAGCTTTCCGAAGCCCACTGCTGGACATAGGCCTCCCTCAAAGATCTACGCCATGATCGATCGTGGCCTTACCAAAATGCTTGACTTTTTAAATTATGTGGTCATTTTGGAGTAAATATTATTAAACTAAAATAATAATAAAATAATATATTTAATGATTTGTTATTTTCTATTTTTTTAATTATGATATCTAACTGTACCGATAGTTAAATATTTTCTTCATGGCCTAGATTCTTGGTCACGTTCAGTATGAAAACTGAAAATAATTATTCAAAATCATAATGACAAAATTTCAACACATGGGCTAAAGTATAATAAAAAAGTAATAACAAAACAATAAATTTATGGACATTTCATTGAGATAAAAAAAAAGAAACTTTATTGTTTTATTTAGTTTAGCTTATCATTAATATTTAATGCATTGGTTGCCTTGACTTGATTGAAAAGGTCTTTACAGACAGACCGACGGAAAGAACATAATAATACTTTCTTATCTCAATGTTGAACTAATGATACTAGTATATCAAGTTAACAAGAAATGGGGAAGGATGGTATTGTATGGGAGGTATAATTTAAGTTGGGAACTCTATCGTGAACTTCGTAATCAGCGCGGGCCTCTGGAGTTTCGGAACTAGTTAATACTCACAAAGTTATTGATAATACATTAGTTGGCAACTTATCACTTCGTTTTTTAGATGATATTATATTTTTGATTAATTTCTGCATACAGTTTTACTTGTAAATGGCACAGGATACATATATCGCACAATTTTTAATGAGAACGGAGTATCGTAACACTAGGTTCACAGGTTTCCTCTGCCTATCCTGCTATGTACGGGATACAGCGTGGAGCTAAAAGAGGGAAAATGCGTGAAGCTTAAACTCTCATCGATAGCGCTATTCAGAAAGAATAAAAACATTATACTAAAAAAGATTTTCTATTTTATTAGCCTTTACGTTCTTTTTCGTTATACAGAAAATGGTGAAATAACGACTTACTTTTTCGCTTTGGACATTTACAAAACTATTTTATGAGAGTAAAGAAAATGTTGAATTTCTCCCAAGTTGATCGAGTTTAGGGCAGGTACGAAGATAAGGGTCGTGAGGGCAAAGATAAGCCGGGATCCAGATATTGATCTCATAATGAATTCCTTGAGTGCGGGTCAACTTTTACTTTGCTCGCCCAGTCCCAGCTATAAGGCGATTATGTTAGGAACTTACCTATCTATAAGGTCTATACTACCAATGCGACTGTTACTTTACTGTTGCCGAGGAAATATAGTAATTATTTAAATTGGTTTTCCTTTGTATAAAATATCAGCCTACCCGTCAAGGAGAAATAGGACTAATAAAGATAGAGAAGAATTTTTCTATTTATAAAGATTAAAAAATTTAATATTTTCTTATACGTTAAAGTCCAAGATAAATAATACTTATTATATTAATATTACTATGTACTGATATCCAAATAAATCATTAAATATAAAGTTGTAGGACAGGGTCGCGAGCGTGTGACTGTAAACGCCACACGTTATGGGTTCGATCCCCGCAGGAGGAAATAAAATATTTAATATTTTGATTTCTTCGCTCCGGTGTCGATCAGTTCGCGTCATTTAACATGCATTGAAAATGGAGAACGGAGTGTCTTAACACTTGGTTCCCTCTGCCCTGGTCTGAGCGAGATACAGCGTGATGCTGAAAAAATATATATATATGTTAACTTAAGATAGAATACATTATTTTGCTACTTTTATTTCAACTCTTACCAAAATTCTTGACAGTTGCATATTTTACTAATAAATGATATCGTCATAGTATCCTTGATATATGATCATACCTATGTTTTAAGATGGAATAAAATAAAAATCTAAAAAAAAACAAGCTCTTAAATCTAGAAAATATCAATTTAGATATTCTAAAGAGCGTGGGAGCGACTATTATGTTAATCCAAGATTTGGCAATGTCTAATCCGGATAGATCCAGTCCTTACAAAAATATTTGCGAATTAGTTGCTATACCAACTGTTTGCGAGAAATAAATAAGTCTTGTCCGCATGTCTGCATTTTTTATTATTAAATTGATATATTGTGATAACTATTGGAATAGGTTTTTTTATTTTTGTATTGAATAAATCTTCTGTTTATTGTTGTTATTTTCTGTTTATCTTCTTTTTTTGTAGCTTTTTAGTGTGGCCACTGTTTACTTCGTTAATGTCACGTAGGGAAGAGAAGACATGGTTTGATTGGTCCATTAAATGTAGAGAAATTAAATAATAAATAGTTATGTAATCTAAGAAATATTACAATTTCTTTTATGACGTAAATATATGTCTATATATCCTCTTTTAGATTGAACGTCTTATAGGAATCTATACTAATACAAATATTATAAAGCTGAAAACTTCCTACGTAATAGCAGTGGTTAGGGACAATATACACCCATAGTGTCAAGACACTTAATTCTTTTCCACTTTCTATCCCATTTTTTCGAGACACTTAGTGCTAAGTGACACTTATTGTACAATATCAAGAAAAAAAAATATTCTACACTACCGTAATCGCATCTATTCGAAGTTAAATCTGAAACTAATTAATTTATGCACTACAGCTTGTCATCAAAGTGTTTATTAATTTGCCGATATTAATTCAGATAAGGCAAAACAAATCTTGGAAATTTACTTAAGCAAGAATACCAGTCCACAGTGGAAGATTCCCACAACGAATAAACAACAACTTTCGCTATCTTATATACTTCTATAGCCATATAAAGTATTGACATATAAAATTTTTATGGTAACGATTAATCGGATTTATTTTAAGCGTATCTCCTTGGCATCCATAGATAGATTATCCGATAATATATAAATATATAATGAACTTGCATATAATATATAAGATATGATGTTTTTCACCTTCACACTGTATCCCTCGTGTAGTAGGCAGAAAGAGCTTAGAGTTAAGACACTTCGTTTCGAAATTTTCTCCGAATTCTGGAGACATTGCGTGTTGCAATGCTGAGGTCATTGCCGCGTTTTGTCTCTACACCAGAGCGAAGAAATGAAAATATTAAATATTTCATTTCCCGTGGGAATCGAACCCGTACACTGTTGCGTTTACAGTCACACTTGCGCCACGACTGGTCTCAAACTGGCAAGATACGGTACGATAAGATAATGAGTTTAAATTAATATTTATTATTTAAATATCTTCAGATCTGTTTGCCTGGAGAGATAAAAAGAAACACATTTCTTTTCACAATATTATAAAATTACAATTATATTTTTAAGGTGAATTGTTGGTTATTTTATATTGAAATTAGAATAAGTATGAGTATCCGATTTAGAACTGAAATTATAATCAGACCGAAGTAATATATAAATTTGTAGAATGATGGAAAAGAATAGAAAAACAATAGAAACAAAACCTTACTAATATTAAATATTATTTACTTGAAAGCTTGGAAATAATTACATTGAAGCATCGTTTTGAAAATGTATGAAATCCTCAAACTCTCAACTCAAACGTTTGAATAGTTAGAGTTGCATAGCGATGGCGAATCGCAAAATTTTATTCATAGATTTGAGCTACTTACAAAATTGCTATTTAAAATGGAATGCTGTAGCAAATTTCGATTTTACATTTTATAACAATATACATGTCGATGTTTAAATTATGGTAAGTATATGTGCTTCATTTTTTTTCAGATTTTAGCCGTATTCTTCATTCAACTAGTGTGGCATAGAGTCAATGAATGTCACGTGTTCTGCCAGCAGAGTGAGGAGATTAGAATAATTTATTTCTCTGAATGGAGATCGAACTCAGAGCCAACATATTTACAGTCAGATGCCGTCCATGATTGTTTTGCCTGTATCTGTAGGTACATGTAGATGAAATTGACATATCTGGCTATACGGTCTGTGATTTCAAAATAACCGTGTTTTTTCAAAGGGTTTATAGTTATTTACAAGATACTAAGTACAAGCATACAAATTTAATAAAACATTTTTTATCTTTCTGTTTGTCCGGGCTATTCCCCGGAACAGATGAATAAATCTTAAGGTAGTAACTTTGAAAGATAGAGAGGGTTGTGGAGCAACAAAAGCCAAAGTAAAAGCCTATATGCTTCCCGCCGGATCGAGATTTAATCGTTTACCTAAATTTATGTATGTGCAATAGGTAGACATTTTTCTAACACTTGTTTTGCAAATAAAATCAAACAGACAACGCCAGAAAAATTCGATGGAATGTGGATAACGGAGTGTTTTAACACTAGATTCCATACAGCTTCAAGCGGATAAAAATAAACAAATATTCGTTAAGTACCTATAACAGATCGAAGCGGCGCAGAGGCCGGTTGTATATAAAATATAACTTAAAAATTGTTATCCTAATTTTATTTATCCTTTAGTGAAATTAGCAAATCTTAAATAGAAGACCTATAAAAAAATTCGAGCTCACGACAAACAAGATTGCTTAAAATAGAATATTCAAAATAATTTAAATTATATCTGTAAATCTCATCGTATATTTAACTAATCCGTAATATAAGATGAAACGGTTTCTATTAGGGAATCATTTTAAAATATTCGTCAGTCAGAAAGCAGAGGATGTAGTTTCCATTAGTATAGAACCTAGTGTAGGTTCCTATCACACTATATGCAAGCTTTTTTCAGGTTCGGGTTTCGTAAAATAAAATTTACTTGAAAAATATAATTTAGCTTGGGTAAAATTTAGGTTAGGCCTTCGTTAAGTATCCAATATTCAATTTACCTTCAAATAGAGTAATCAGTTTAAAGTTTACCAGACATTTCGTTATAAAGTAACAAGTTTCGTTCAGTCAAATCCAGCTCGGCGCGATCGATACAGCTCAGCTGGCCCGCCCGGGAAACAGAACAAAGGCTGCATGAATATTTTTTCTAAATACTATCTGAATTTTCGCACTGACTAAAAAATAACTTTGTTACTTTCAGTGAATACAATTGAATAGTATTCGATAGATTTGCATGTATAATAAAGTAAATGTATGTACATTCGATTGCGAATATGTTTTGTTTTATAAAAAACTTTTTTTTAAAATAAAGCCAAATTTATGGATTGTTATCATATACATATTATATTTAATATAAAAAAACATTTAATAAAATTTGTTCGCTTAATTGCCATTGTGAAATTTAAAAGCATTTTACATTGTACTGTGATATTTTACAAATTAAAACTTTATTTAATTCGTACTTGGATTGCAAGACAAAAATATTTTTCATATGCCAAAAAACAGACATGTTTATACTATATCTATATTATAATCATAACATTGTCATCCCCCCCCACCTCGCAGTCCCAGACCCAGGCTGAGCTGTATCGACCGGCTTATGTGTACGTTCCATGAACTTTGATTTAGAATTCTAGACTTATCACATCTAAATATTTTCTTTATTGTTATGAGAACAAGTTATGTTATTTGTCTGTTAATATTAAGTTATATTTTTCTATTTCGCTTTTTAATATTTGGTGTTTATCTCCACTGTTATGTTAAAAGAGATATATAATGATATTTTGCGTTAGTGAGGTAAAGTGAAATCTTTTTCCTAAAGGACTATAATTTTTGGGAAATTTTCTTTATTTGAATACTTGCACGTAGTAGCAATCAATTACTAGTATTAGATTCGAAATACCACACCAGGATTCTGGAAGAAATCGTTCGTGATAAAATGAATGAAATATTATTATGAAACTATATGCCTATTAAAGAAATATAGCCCGAAGTCATCTCATATAAGATGCTTATTCAATTTGAAATTTATACTAAAAATATCGATAAACAATATTTTAATATAGATTTTTTTACATTTATGACTTCAATGTTTTTAACAGTTCATTAAAGACCTACTTACATAATATAAGAAACTGCTAAGAAGCTTTATCAAAACATACGTTTTAATAAACAATTTCTCAAAATTAAATATAGGTAATGCCGTAATATTTATTACGAAATAATGTTTTATTTGAAGGTCTTAGCTTTATTATATTTAACCGACACATGTTCATGAATATCCCATAACTTTGATATTTATTTAATTGCCTCCGTAAAATTATTTATGACCATTTCAAATTCCACTAATTAATTTAGTAAAATATGTAATCATAGGTAATTATTGACCCTATAATAAACATACTTGTTTAACATTTGTTTTTAATCTTACATCTTAAAATGTTTATTACGTCTAAATAAAAACAAGGCCGTAAACGCGACATGATGTAGGTTCGATCGCCACTCGAGGAACTTAAAGATTTCATATTTTCATTTCTTCATTATGGTGCCGAGTCTAAGCACCGGGTTGAGTTCCGCCTGGGGAACGGAGTGTTTTAGCACTAGGTTCCTTCAGCCTACCTGTAAGCGGGATACAGCGTGAAGAAAAATAATGAAATTAAAGCGAAAATGGGTGTCCAGCCTTTGTTTTGTATTATAATAATGAATGGAACAGAATCATACATATCTTTTTATTTATGTATTTCTATATTCTGTGTCCAATGTAACTGTGAAAATCAATAAATTGCAATTTAAGAATGAAATATTAGATTTGGGTGAATTTTTGCATCATTCGAGAGTCAAAGTCGCGACTGTGTTGACAAACCATTAGCCTATGGAGGTCAAATATCTTATTAAAATTATAATCCGCATATATATTATATATAAAACATTATATAATATATTATCGAATACAAAAACAGGAACTAAACCAGTGGAAATTTACAGAAGGCTCAACGTTTTATAGGCCTTAATAAATAATATTTACTATGAGATTCAAAAGCTTCCCCATTTACGTCGTTGTTAGCGTACAACTTAACTTATTTACAAATAATTAATTAGACGTTAATTGCTGGATTAGAGAATGAACAATTAATTTGTTGTTACATGTTTGAGAAACTATACAATTAGTAATACAAAATATCTATATTAAAATATTTGATACAATTGACGTGATTGGTCTTATATATTTTTTTTATTATAATTTTTAAACCATTTTTAAATGTCATTAGTGAAATTTAATGCACTCTAACTAAACCGAAGAAATTACTTTAATTTAAATATACTCCAAAATTTGAAATTCAGAGAATATATTTAAATTACTCATGTTAAGTAAAGACATTTCAGCTCGTTATAGTAATTATATATTTGAATGCTCTTTGAAATACTTAAACTGTATATAACATCGAGTAATAACATTTACATATATACAATTTACATTTATAAAATGTATAAATATTTACACTTATCTTTTTGCAAGCAGCAACAGCATTTCAGTATGTGTATGACACTTGAAATTTTGACATGTCGCCGAGATACTTACGTTTTAAAAGTATATTTGACTTTAAAGAATCAAGATTTTATCCTAAAACTGATTATGGAACATGTCAAGATTAAACGAGTAGCGATCAAGGCCCGGCTTCCCTACAGCTCTCTCAACCTCAAGTGCTGCTCGCACTGACCCTGAGTATAATTAGAAGATACTTGCTGATCGAACTTATGTTGGGCTTATTATTAATATCGTGGAAAATATACACTAAATATATTTTACTTTACTTATTTGGTACGAAGAGGTGAATATCGAGTTTGGTGGCGAGAATTGGGAAAGTTCAACAGTGGACGATCGATGACTGTCGATGATGGTGATCCCACTCTTCGAGTAGGAATCGAATGCACAGGTGCTGTTCCACTGCACCATGATGACCTCAAATTTAGTTAACCAAATACATCCAATATCCAATTTGGTATCGAATAGCAATGTGTTCATAGTTCACACTATTGTAAATTATGTATTATGCTAAAGAGTAAGTCATAATTTATTCAATGCAATATAAGGTATATTAGTTTATATTTTATTATAAGCGCTATTGAAATTATACATGGCTTATATTGTGACCTATATAATAAATATTCCTATATTTAGAACTCATAGGGTTAGTGTCAGTTCATTTAAAAAAATATTGTATTTAGATTGTATATTTTGTGTGCTGGTCTCTTGATAATTTAAGATGTTCAACAATTTAGTGTTCTTTTGGGGTTGAAACTACTGAAAAAACTGAAAGCTTCATCATCTTCTTCATCACTATGTTCTAAAAGTATTCAACTTTCTTTTTATTAGCTTGACGCTGTATCCTGCACATAATAGGGCAGGCAGAGAAAAACTGGAGACCTAGTGTTAGGACACTCTTTAATATACTTCTGTTTCTCACTTTCCGCAGAATTCTGGAAATATTGCGTGATGAATTACGAACTCAACGCCACAACTTTCTCAACTCACAAAAATATTAAAATTATTATCTATTACATTTATTTTCTTCATTAAATAATTAAAATTATATACAAATTATATAGGTAATTGACTATTTTTAAATAAACTTAAATGTTTTATAAAATGCACGTAAAATATAACAATTATAAAATATAATTAAACTGTTTGATTTTGGTCAGACGTCGTTATAACATTTCTTCTTTTCAATATTTTATATTCAATTGGCCAAAATAGCAAGCAAGGCAGGCAGCATAACGTCAGAGCATAAAACGCTGGTACGTAGTCCTGATTGACGTCTTTTATTAAACCTGAAACAGTTGAAATAACAAAGATAAGCAAATATCCGTGGTCGCAAAGCTGTCGGACACAGACTGCCAACGTGACGGGTGTGGGTTCAATTCCCATTCGGGAGATTGGTTATGTGAATAGTATATTACTGAAGAGAAATGATAAGGTTCGCTTAATGAAATGATATGTCAAGACTAGGTTTTACCTGCTGCTTCGCCTTCGTGGTCAAATGGAAATAGCTGAGGGTTGTGGATGATACACGATGCATTCTATGTACCCAATATTTATATTGGGATGGAAGGAAGTTATTCTTAATCGCAGGTAGGTACAGTCGTTACATTAAATTGTTTACTGATTGATGAATATAGCCTTAAATAGCGTTTAGTGATGTATTATAATAATTTATTAACTTAATATAGTAATATAGCCTTAAATAGTCAATATATCGAGATACGCCTTCGATATACGGACTTTCCTAGACAAAACGAATTTTACAATTCGAACAATAATTAGTGTCGATGATTAGGACGTTCATCTAAACAAACTCTTGAGCTTTATAATATTAATAAGTATTACGAAAATATTTAAGTTATATGATATATTTAGATGAAATAATGAATATTTAAATTTTATGCAATACCTTGCTTTAGAACAATTATGAGCTACATTTGATACGAGTTTTTATGTGTAATTCAATATTGGAAGAGAATATGGACTTACATAAGCGACTTCTATATTTTTATTTATATTTTACAATATCTCCTTCCCAGCGTTAAAGGTCATGGGTTCAAATCAATATAAATAAAATATTTTATCACTCTAAAAGTGTACCCTATTTTTATAGGAAAATGAAATTATTTTAAACAAAAAACAATCTATAAAACTTTATAAAGTTGCATTAAAGTAAATCTGTGCACACGGCTGGTTTCACATATCAGTCTGAACGAGTACGTCTAGAACTGCTCCACTTCACCATGAATAAACACTTCAATCTTAAAATACATCGCGTAGAGCAATATGCGCTAGAAAATTGAATTTTTGAAAGAGCATGTTCTGCTGCTGAGAAATTTTTGCCAAAATAAATGTTTCATAAAAATATTGCGCTCTAAAGAAGGATTGTACTCACTTAATTTCAAGAAGAATATCAAACAGTTTCTATACGCTTCCGTATGTTGTCAAATTATATTAAAAAATAATAATAATATATTATGTTACTATGAAGATATCAATCCCATTAAAAGTTCGAGCGTGAAAGTCTTTACGGAATAAACAATATGTATACAGCGTACAGTATCATCGTTTTTAATTCCGTAAATATTAAAATAATTAATTGGGTAAAATGTAATTTATTTTTGGAGAATGTGATTTTAAACTTTTCTAATTATAGTTCTTATTATAATTTTTTGCATTCAGTTATTCGTCGACGGTCCACGTTATAGTCTAACGTGACATTCGCCCCAAAAACCCAATGTGGTATAATGAGAAAGGATTTTAATTTAAAAACTTTTTCCCCAAATATTTGTTTCAACTTTTCATTATAGTTTTAAGTACTTCTACCGCGGACCTGACGTTTAATTTTCCTAGTTCGTAGTTGGGTATTAAAATGTATGACGGTTGTGAAACGTATGATGTATCATCAACATTTTAAATTTCAACTCTTAATGCAACGGATATGTTATTTATTTCAACGGAAAAAATCTAATTTCAGTTTAGACGTTAAATTCGGGCATTACTGTGGCTGTCGTGCCGAACTGTACAGACAAGGGATGCGGGTTTGGTCTCCACTCGGGGGAGTGAATATATTTAATTTTTTTTTATTTTCCACCTACGCTACGGTAGACAAAGCGTGGCGTTAAGTTCCGCCACTATAAACGCAATAATTATTAAATTTAAAACATTATATTTATGATGAGTTATATCTCGAGAGCCTTTTAAAAATGTATATAGATTTGAAGATTTCTATTAAGACATTTAAATTTTATTGGATGACGAAACTTAACCGCATCTTGCCTAACTGCGGCCTAGACCGAAGAATATAAATTATAATATGAATGAGTAAGTACGGCATAAATTGCAAGTAATTAGTATTTTTTTTAAGTCCGTATTTCTTATCCTTATAATATTTTTTTATCGTTAACTTTGTATTAAATGTAAACGGTGACATAGAACTAAAATGCCTTAATAACTTTTACTATTACGCTATATTTAAACATATATTTTTACCTGCTTGAAATATAGCAGGCATGTTCAGCATCACATCTATTTGTATTATTAATTAATATATCTAAATCTAATTCTTATAATTAGCGATAGAAAAACGGCTTCGCCCGCTTGAATTTAATGTAAAATTATAACCAAATTATACAAAATCTTTACGTAGATTGTAGCCTGCGTATCCTGATATATAAGATTACTGTAAAATTTCATCTTAGGATTTCCTAATAGTAGTTTCAGCATATTAATTAGTGCAGTATATTAATTAGTAGGATTGATATAAAAATGTAAATCTAGGCTTAGGTGTCGGGACTAGGCATTAGGTTAAGGGCATGACTACTATGATGGACGACGGAGACGGCTTCACCAATAGTTGGGTAAGTGATTTAAAGGTACGTTTTCCAACTTACCAATAATTGGTGAAAAAACAACGTTAACAATCCCAGCGGCCAGCATAAACAAAGCGTAGGCTCCGGTGAAGTCTTGATGTGTGACATGATTGGATATCACAACCGGACTCGAGACATGGAGCCACGCGCGCAGCACTCCTAGCACACTCGTTACCAACACCACACATGTGAATTGGCGAACTTGTAATATTGCTATAAATATATAAATTAATTAAGTAACAAGAGCGACTTTGAATACGACGGTTGTGGATTCGATATTCACTTGGAGAGTGAAATAATATGTTTTTAATTTTAGTCGCTTTTGGTAACGAGGCAAAGTGCTGCGGTGAGTTCCTCCACGCAATTCACCAAGCCTCGAGAATTCGATGGAAAGTGAGGAACGGAAGTGTCTTAATGTAAACCAAGTGTTTTATCACTAGATTCCCAGATTCCCTCTGCCTACCTTATTATGTGCTGGATACAGCGAGATAGTAAAAAAATATATAATTTTACTCCTCTGTTCCAGTATGATCAAGTGTGTCTCGAATTAGAAACAGGGTAACTTGACATTAGTCTCTCTCTGCATAGCTCTATTATGTACATACATATTTAAGTAGATGGATATGGATAGAAACCACTGGGACAGGTTCAAATTCTGTTACATTTGGATGATATGAATAAACTTATCAATTAATTAATGACACTTTAAAACATTATATCATAACAGCTCATGATATCTTCCAGTAATATATGAGATAGACTATGAGACAAAAAAAGTTACTAATTCGTTGCATTTAAAATGTCATTATACCTACGTATATTATATAATTGATGATAAAAATTACCTATTCTGGCCACGAGAGTAAAGAATGTTGCAACATAAAAGAGTAATCTCGTGTTTATTGTAAAAAAACTAGTTATAAGAGCAAGACCGAAGCGACCTGCTACATCTGCTCCGGCGCTGACAGAAATACATGTTGTTACCTGATTCTGAAAAATAAACATATTTTTGAGGCCCATGGCAGTGTCTGAATGTCTCACTCATGACTTTAGATGATTGTGTTTTTCTTTAAAATACGAAACAAGTAGTTTTGTTTGTAAGCTTTTTAATAATAAGTATATATATATATATATAAAGATAAAAATACCGTGTTATATCCATATTGAAACAGAAGCATCGGATGTAAAATAAAGAATATTAGATCTGAGAAGTTAACGAAGCTCTGTCCCATGCAAATACTGCAAAATACTGGATCTTTTAAAATTTTCAAATTCAATAGCTCCAAGATCTCGTTTCTGTAATAATAATGATTATAATAAAATTAGATATTTATATGAGAAAATAATAAGATACATTAACATGGACAGTTATCGTACCGTAATGTATTCCTGCGCCTCGTACTGGAGATAGCTTCTGGCGTATTTTTATTGTTGTCACTTAAAAGGTCAATAGTCTCTTGCTTGTTAATATCCCTAGCTTGCTCGCCATCTACAACCACATCATAAATAAACACACTTATTTAGAAATAATATAATAATTTTATTTAAAATAGAATAAAAATACTTGCTGGTTTTTTTTTAGTTTCAAAACTTGTCTTCATTGCTAACATTCCAGGGAGAGTGTGCAGTGATATTGCACTTATTATCAACAAAGAAGCTCTAAATCCATAAAAAGATAACATCACCTTCACGAGTTGGGGGTACCAAATTAAAATGAATCCTTGTACTGCTTTTATCAAACTCATGGCTAGCGTTCTCTTTTTCTTAAAGTAATGATTTAGGGTTGAATAGCAAACTGGTACCATCATTCCAAACCCAACTCCTTGGAATAATCCAAATGTAAGAGGCAATTGACTTGTATTTGATATAAATACTGTTGAGAACGATCCTATACTCATAAGTGATGCTCCTATTAATCCACCTAATCTTAAGGATAACCTTTTGGATATTGTACTGAGAATTAAACCTGAAAAATACAATTTAAGTAATTATACATAATTATAATAAAAGGAGAGGCCAGACGTGGCGCAGGGGCACAAAGTGTGACTGTAGAACATGGTTGTGGGTTCGATCCCCACTCGTGGAGATGAAATATTTATTTACTTCTTTATACAAGAATAAAAAATATGATTCTTGTTAATCCGTATTGTAATTTAATCCGTCTATCTGTTGTTCGCATTTCATCCAAAATTTTCTGGACGGATTTTGACGAAACTTTTTGTAGTTATACTCGTATAGTTATTATTCCTCGACAACATATAAATATGGTATAACCTTCTGCGATTAAGGTATTTATAAATACAGAACACAATTTAATTGAAGTTTATTATCACCCATACCCATTAAATATATTATTTGATTTATGTCTACGGCATAAATACTTGGCATTGAAAAGATTCCACAAGAGATCACAGATTTTTTTCTCAAGTAATATTTTTTTTATAAGTTAAAATAGCTTAATAATATATAGATAATTACAATAATGTTTTATAAAGTGTTC
Organism: Heliconius cydno galanthus; assembly: GCA_036379175.1. NCBI lineage: Eukaryota > Metazoa > Arthropoda > Insecta > Lepidoptera > Nymphalidae > Heliconius > Heliconius cydno. Next base: position 39,650 of record JAKRZM010000797.1, on the reverse strand, counting down.
AAGATAATTAATTATAATACAAACCTCCTATAGCTAACATAACAGCAAATACACCATGTGCAGTGGTTAGAGATTTGGCACTGGAATGTGTATCCACAATGAAGTCTTTATAAATGAGTCCAAACGAATTGACGTGACCTATTCCTGCGACCTGAAATATATTAAATGTAAATATTTTTGTATTTAATAGATCAATCACTTACAAGAGGTAAAAATTTTAAATATAATCTCGGGCAGGAAGGAGACGTCTTAAACGTACACTTAGGTTGTAAGTTTTAGCTTCTGCTCAACTTCGTTACCAACATGATGGGCTCGGCCCGGTGAATCTATGGAATGCTATATAATTTCTTCTATAAGGCTCATATACCATAGAGATAACTTTGCTAAAAATTATTGATTTATTTAAACTTCGCTATTGACGCCATTCTAAGATAAGAATAAAATCTACATAAAGTCAACCAGAATATTTTTGTCTCCATGATATCACCTAATATCAAACAAATGGTTGAATAATTCTTTGATATTACCTTCATTAGATAGGATAACTTGTAACTAAGCGTACTTTTCTGTGTGTGACCTGAATCTTTTTTCGATGATTCTTTGCACAGACTTTATCTTGTAACAGAATAACAAACATTGGTGACAACAGTCAGTCTATCTATGAAGACCATATTTGTTTAATATATATGAATAAAGAAATTGTAGAAGAAGCAAAGGTAGAAAAGGTAAAGAAGACTTTACGTGTACAGTATTTTACTTAGATAAATTATAAAAACTTTAAAATTTTAAATAGAATTATTTTTTTAACAGTTATTAATTTTTTTCAGTTTCATGCTTTATCACCACATCTACATATAGAAGGAACATACTGTACTACATTCTTTACTTTCGAGAATTTGAGTGTTGATGTCGAAACTTCCCACTTTTCGCCGAATTTATGAGGCGTTCAGGGCAGAAGTCGAACTCATTACTGAATTTTTTGCTTTGGTGCCAGCGCGAAGAAATAATAATTCATTCCCCAAGTGGGGATCGAACCCACAACCGTCGCGTTACAGTCACACCCTTGTGCTCCTGGGCTACGTTGGCCACATTATGAAAATGATGAACAGTTTTATTATAGTAAATGGTATGAGGCGTTGGTTGACAAACACATACGTAGATAATGTAATCAGTATCCATGCTAATATCAGTTGATGCTAAATAATAATGTTTTCATACATTTATACGATATTCTCTATTGTGCACAAGCTCTTTCATCAATTCCTTTGTTGTTCAACAAATGAAGTAAAATTAAATTTTTATCTTTAATTGGTACCTACTGCTAACAATGTAGTGGCGTTGTGACATAATTGGTAGATACTATTTTGGTATTTTTTGTATTTTAAATAAAACAATATACGATCTATATATGTATATAAGTACAATATACTCTTATATAGATCTTCTATGATACTCTTATATAATCTTTTAAAAAACATTTCATTAACAGTTATATTAAATTTGATGTTTTACCAGCAAAAGTCACTCTATGAGGTTGTTACAAGAAAGCATAATATATTTTCTTGAATATTATTAAACAACCAAATGTTTGAAAGAACGTTAAGGACTATTTGCTTTGATTTTCTTTTGTTGTCACATTAGAATTTATATTACTTCAACAATCATTTCTAGAGAGAAGCGCAGCAGGCTGCACTTGGTAATTTATTATTTTCATTTCTTCGCTCTGGTAAAAAGAAACGTTCCTCTACCTGCGCTGCTTATAATAGGGAAGGTAGAGGGAACCTGGGAGACTAGTTTTAAGCTACTTCGTTCTTTATCCAGACATTTTCATTTCTCACTTTGTGCCTGGTCCGCTCTTGACCAGAGCGAAAAACGAAAACATTAAATTTGAGACAAATAATGCGGAGTGTCTTAACGATTAGTTCCATCCACCTATCGTAATCGTAAAAAACAAATAATAAAATACAATACAATACTCACAAACGTAATGATAGTGCCAAAACTAACAACGTATCCCCATTTGTCTATATCCTTGCATTTTTCACTTTTACTTGAATTGTTCCCCTCCATTATAAATATTTAAAACTCTCCGACGTGTTGTACAACGTTCTGCGACAGACAGACTAAAATAGGTACCGGAATTATTAGATAAAGGACTCCGTACATATGTATATAATGCAAGAATAGTGTACTCAATGAGCGATAAAACTCCGTAGTTCGTCCGTGTTTGCGATGTGACTGACACATGTGTAATATGGTATCAGCAATCTTTTGTTTACCATAATCTATTTGGACTAATCCATTTATAAATGTTGTCTTCCTGGCATAAGGTAGTGACATCATTGTATTTATGTTGGGAACCTTTTGTCCGTGTGCAATTATAAAGAAAAAATAAAAGATTTTTTTTTTTTAAGCGCCACGCACATAGCAAGGTAGGCAGAGGGAATCTAGTGTTAAGATAGTCAGTTCCTTATTTTCCGCCGAATTGGTAATATTAAATATTTAATTTCTTTGAGTGGGAATCCACTCACAGTCTGTCGCGTTTAAAGTCATACTATGCGAATTTATGCATTTAATAAATCTACTTCATCTCAGCTACGCAATAGTAATTTAAATTTTAAATATGAATTAAAAATACATATAAAATGTTACAATTCTTCCATTATTCCACACAATGCTCCAGGCTATCGATGTTTCAGGCTCTAAATTAAGAAACCTTTTAATGATACGCGCTGTTTCGAGTTATATCTTCCTTCTGCATTCAGTTCTTAAGGCAACAGCTAAGCCGAGCTGACCTTTTGAGATGGGGGTCGCGGTTTTCCGCCATTAAGACGTTAACTGAAACATCCAATATATAAAACGGCGATTATCGGTACATCTGTAGTCGCATAGGCCTTTTTTTCAAATGGCACAGTAATCTCCCAAATCCATTATTATACATTATATAATTCACTTGACCAAGTGTTGCAAATAAGAATATCATTAATAAATATTTATTTTTGCAAATTTATCATTTCATATCATCAACTCTTTAATCCAGTCATAAAATAATATTTAAAGGAAAATTGTGTTTTTAATTTTATGTGTTTTGGTATCTCAAATTAATATAAATATGTACCTAATATTAGATTATTTTAATACCCTCTTACGTCATTCGTCGACATTTTATTGTTTTTTTATGATTACTCATTGCTTCATATCAGAGTTGCTCTCTCAAATAGATAATTATTTATAAAGAAAACTTATTCTTACATATTGTTCATAATTTTTGAAATGTTCTATTAAAATATGAGGCTGACGTGGAATTATTATTTATTAATACTTTCATTTCTTCGCTCTGGCACCAAGGCAAAACCAGCAAGGCGGAAGTGGGGAACGGAGTGTCCTAACACTAAATTACCTTGCTGATAGAGCGTGAAGCTGTTTTTTCTATTAAAATATCATATTCACATTTTAGATAAATAATTTAAGGACATGATTTAAATAACATAACGAGAATTAGAAATGCATTACGCATAAGAATATTTAAATAAAACAAACTTCGTCCACATCAAAAACTGATGTAAAATGTCTTACACGTGTCATAATTAAAAAAAAGACGTTATTTGTAAAATTTTACAGAATCATGTTTGTAAACGTCATTGCAATCTCGTCAAGAAATGTCAACATGTCAACTTTTAAGTGACAGGCTATCTGAAACCAGTAGGTACTAATGGTACCGGTTTAATGCCAATTAAACACTAATGCACGTCTCTAAGCACGACACGTTCGACATACAATAATAGATACTGTTTGATAGCTCCATGTCAAACAATGAATGTTGATTTCTGTATCCCGCATGTAGTAGGGTAGGCAGAGATACCTTAGTGTTAAGACAGTCCAGTGTTAACTTTCCGCCGAATTTTCGAGGTTATTTGGAGGTATAACGCTTTGTTTAGATACCAGAGTGAAAAAATGAAAATATAAAATTTCCTTGAGTGGGAATCGAACCCACAACCAATCGTGTTTACAGTCACACCCTTGTGTCCTTGCGCCATGTCTGTCCTCAAGAAGATTTTTGTAATAATGATGCTGATAAATCTGCTCTTTTGTCAAGAAGATAAAAGTGCATTCAACTAGGAATATGTCATTAGTGTATTTGAGTGGCGGTGTATTTGAATACATAAGGTGGTGTCCTAATTTATCAAAATAATATCTGACTGTAGATTGTTATGTATTTTGCTAATTGCATTAAAAAAAGTAATGTAATAAAACATATTAACTTTTAAGTATAAAATATTTATCAGTAACATTTAAAATCCAGATTTCAAAAACTCGTTTTAATTTTTATAATTTATATAGGATTTTATTACCATATTTTTCTGTTTCTATAATAACTATAATTAACTGTTTCATCAATGCAAGATCTCATTTTTAATTTACATAAAGATGGCAGGTCCCTTTTAACTGACTGAGTGTAACTGAGCGGCGGCATACTCAATATGCACAATTAAACAGCTTACGGAGAAACAAATAATTGTAGGGTATAAATGAATAAAATATATTTGAATTCGAATTCCACTTCGTTCGTTCGTTCTTCCACACATTGAATTCCACTGAATTCTAGAGGCATTGCGTGTTGAATGGCGGAACCCAACACGTCGCTATTTGCCTCTTTACAAGGAAATGAAAATGTTAAATATTTCATTCCCTCGAATGGGAACCGAATCCACAACCGTTGCTTCTACGCTTGTGTCTCTGCGTCATGACAGCACTCTTTTCTTTATTAATATACAATATGGTATTAATTACAATATGTTGATATACTTTTAAGTTTATAGTATTTTTTAATATAACGATTGGAGGGAAAAAAACCTTCTGTTTTCGGTCTGAAGAGATGGAAATTACGTGAAGTATGACATAAAAACTTTAAAATATAAAAATAATAAGTAATAAGAAAATTTATGTAAATACTTTACTTTTATTATAATATATTGAAACATGAACAATGAAAAATCCGATACATTCCGTTGCCCTCATTCCATTGTGATTGGCGCGGAAGCTGACGTAGCGCTTTATGAAGACAAAAGAAAAATGTCTAGATTTTTATATAAACAAAAATGTGTGATATTGACTAGTATTCATTTTATAATGCTATACTAAACAGTATAAAACTAAATATGTGCATAATGAACATCAAACTCAATATTACACCTAAGAAATTAATAGCGTTAGGATTTTTTTTAAGGTTTTACAATTGCGCAGTAGGTTATTGTATGATTGTAGACGCCATAGTTGTGGGGTCGATTACCATTGGGGTAACAATTTATATATGTAGTGTAGTGGGGGAATAATTTGATGGATTTTTTACTGGCTTAAAAATGTAAAGATCATAATATTAACTTGAGATTTATTTTCGTTGAAAACAAACATGATCTTCACGGTTATATAAATACTAGCGGACGCGTGCAGCTTCGCTTGCTTATTTAGGGGTGAATTCTAATAAACCACGAAACATGTGTTCAATGAAACATTTTTAAGAGTCTAAATTTCAAATTTTATAATAGTCGGTGGCGTTTTAAAGATTTTTCCATACAAACTTTCAACCCCTATTTCACCCCTTTAGGGTTAAAATTTTTCAAAATCCTTTCTTAGTGGATGTCCAGATTACGAAAGTAAACATCTGTCTAAATTTCACGTTTCTACGCACAGCGGTTACGGCTGTGTGTACGTCTTACCTCAGTCAGTGAGGACAAGTCCTTTTATATATATAGATATTGTAAAAAACTGCATAACGTAAATATATAATTATGAAAAACAAACAAAAAAAGTTAAATTAATTACGAATATTTCAGCGTTAACAGTTTTTATTTGCATTTATATCTTGAGAGATCATTTTAAAATTCTTAACAATAAGTTTAATATAAAAATGTGCAAGACATCTAAAATTGATATGAGTATTACGAATCTTGTATACATATTAAAATAATATAATGGATCGTTAACGTATTTTACAATGGCACATTCGCTTACATTTTTCTTTATATCACAAGTGACCCCATAAATTAAGTCTATTATAATTAGAAATCCTAGATTTCTAATAGGAATTAACTTCCTATTTAAATGTTCTTATAAAATGAACTAAAAATAACATTAGTTATATTCATTATTAATGGAACACAATATTAGTCTTGTTTATTAACAATATGAACACATCATTGTTTAATTTAAGGGCCGTGGACAATATTGTTATCAGAGCAACTAGCCATTATAGTTCTAATATTATGAAAAATTGATATTCATTAATTACAGGCGTTTCTTTATGCTTAAATATAATAATTATACGTTGAAAGTAAAATGATCAAAAATATGTATTCAATAATACTGGTATATTGTATACATGTTTTTTTCTCGTTAATAATATCTTATATTTTTTTTTCATAAGTTTCGAAATATAAAACCGCCGTATTGTAGCTAACTAGAGCGGAAATATTTTTTTTATTGAAATATTTTTCTAAATTGTCGCAGTTCTAGCTTTTAAGTACAAAATAAAATTATAATGTTTTATAAAAACAACAAAAAAAAACAAGTCTCCGTCTTTTATTTGTTTTGTACGATATGAGTTATCCTCATTATATAAACTATAAGTAAACTAATGAATTCAACATAGATTAACTTTCACTTTGCATATTATAATATTTAACATTTCTTTGGACGACACAATGAATTTGCTTGGATTGATAAAAATATTGTCTAAGACTATTAATAAATATATTTTATATTAAATCTCGATTATTAACATTATTTACATCATCTTTGACCACAATCCTTTCTTCGTTTGACAAACGTAATAATGGCTTCCACTGTCCACGGGACCACACAGCACATATTGCAAACAGCCAGCAGAACAAACGCAATGATGTAGCTGCCCGTATAATCTCTTAGGAAACCTGTTAAAAAGATAAAATATCATTTGGAGAATTGAATATTTTGAGGATAAGAAGTAAATGCTAATAGATATATCGTATTTTATGATAAGGAATCAGATAATTTTCGTAATAATTTAATTGACACTTCATAAAATATACACTTTGTATTTAGTATCATAATTTTCCTTATATTATGAATATTTAGATTATACACCAATTACTGTTATAATTATGTTATACATTGGGATTTATACTTCCGATCCATACAGACGATTTTAACTTGTCTAATAGCTGAGTAACATCATTGTCTAATACCCATACATATGGAAAAAGTGTTTTTTCAGGACGAATGTGATTATAATTTTCCATAAAATTTTGCAAATAAATCATAAACTAATAATATTTAAAAAAATATATACTATTATAGAATTACAAGTTCTAGGTACAATGTTTTAATTATTAAGTGAAATATTCTGAGAATTTTGAACTGTTCTTACTTTTCTCGACGAGAAAGTGTATTCGCGCTGTTTAATATTAATCGAGAAGTTGGTCTAAAGTCTTAAAACTTTCTCTACTCTGTAAAGAGCATTTACAAAGTTACTCAAATAATGCTCTAAATTTATAAAACTTTTATCATAATTTTGATAAGTGTATGGCTACTGCTTTGTTTAACAGCCTTTTGCCGGCTTTATTCTCTACAAACAATATTATCGTTTTAAAGAGGTCTTCTTACAGGTTTTTTTAGAAAAAATTGAAAATTACTGGTTACTACAAAATATCTAATGCGAAACATTGAACCACGTCGCAACATAACCATTTTAAAGTGTTTTTTAAGCAAAAAAATATTATAATTCACTATTTATATAATTTAATATTATTAAGATCTAATGAATATATATAACTATTCAATAGCTTGGTCCGATAGAAAAAGAGTATAAATACTAACTTTAACAATAATAATCACATACAATATAATACAATTCACTCACCAATCATTGGCCCAACACTCAAACTGATAGCTCCAGCTAAGAGCATGTACAGTCCATAAGCAGGTGGATATCGCTCGATGGGCACGTGATCCGCCATAACTATGGGCTGGGCTATGTGAACTAACGATCGCAACGCCCCAAGAATTCCCGTTAGGATCAGCAACGGAAGATATGTTGTGAATTGAGAAAATACTGTAAATTAAGGGGATGTTAGGTATTTTGTTATTTTACGCCAGATATGAAAAATTTGGTACTGAAAAATAATATTTGATGATTCAGCTAAGTCTATTACTATTTTTTATCTTCTTCAGCAGTAAATGGGCTAAGTTTTCTGTTCTCTTGGATATGAATAATAATAAATTGTTTGTTAAATAGTTTGCAGCGTTAAGTTCCGCCATTTAACATTCAATGTCTCAAAAAGTGGGTAGAAAATAGAAAACTCGAGTAAAAAGTGTAAAACTTAATCGCTACTACGTCACAGCTTTAGCTATTTCATATTCATGATTAATTAAGTATATGAACCCTGATATTGATTATTGAAGCAACTTAGTCAAGGTAATGTTTGTTATATGGATGGTTATTAGAAATGTGAACCGAACGTATGTATGTCATAGGAAATTGTAAGATAATTAATACAATTATCTAAAAATATTGAAATACAAAGAAAATATTAGATTTTTTTTCTATGCTTCGTATATCCTATATATGTTAGTAAACTGAGTAATTAATATTATGTATGCAGTATAGTATTTTATATATTAAAATTAAGTAACTTTTTACATTAATATATTCTATTCGCATTGTCTGTGATAACACCGTGTGACAGAATGCAAGGAATGCGAGACAAGGGAAACAAAGCTACTTGCGTAGAAGTTTTTATTATTCAAAATCCCTTTTATCTTACAATTTCATTATGTAATTTTACTGTAAATAGTTATTTTCATAACATAATATAATGACATCAATATGTACAACACATTGTTATTAATAGTATTATTATATATATTAGTATATTATAATGGTATGTATTTTTTCAAATATATATGTATTATGTTTATGTATTAGAATTTATTATGACATGTAAGTTTATTTACACCACCCACTCTATTTTATCACAGATTTCCTAACCCAAAGGTTGTCTGGTAGAAATCGCTGATTAGCGATAAGGCCGCCTTTTGTGTGTCAATTGTTATGTTTTTGTCGTTTTTATACTCTTCTTTTTCTTCTTAATGTATAATTGTGCACAATAAAGTGTAAATAAATAAATAAATAATGAATGACTTTATTTCAACTTTTTTTTATAATTTTTCCGCATTAATAAATTAATATTTATACATTATGTGGATGTCTTACCTATCCTAAACAAGGCAGCCAATAAAGCTCCAGCGTAAAACATATATCTGCTATTCATTCTAAAGAATTGCCCTGAAACGCCAAGTAATAACCTCGCTGACATATCTGTTGCGCCTCCAATTGCTATGATGTTTGCAATTTCAGACTGAAAAGAAACAATAATTTAGATTTCATATAAATTTCCCAAGGTATAATGACTGGTCACTATGTAGAATTAAAACTATTGTTTTTATTTATATTTCTTTATCCTAATAAAAAACAACGAAGGGCGAATCTATAAAAACCGGAAAAAGAATTACGTTTCTTGTGTGGGAGTCCCATTAAATATTTATTTTATTCTGTTGTTTAATATTTGTTATTATAACGGCGAAAGAAATACATTATTATCTGTGAAAATTTAAACTGTCTAACGGTTCATGAGATACAGCCTGGTGACAGATGGACGAACGAAGTTGAACAGACGGACCCCGAATGATCCCGAATTACCCTTTGGGTACGGAACCCTAAAAATAAGCAAAAACTTACTGTATACCGTAAAACAAAAGATAATTTAACCTAAAATATTCCACCGTATTCTAAGTAAAGGTTAGATTAAAAATGTTAACGTAAACAAATTACATAGTTAAAGTATCAAGCCAAGTTGTAAGCTCGCTAAAGGCCTACTTTATTATTAAAAGGTCGTGGCAAGGTCGGCTCTTCATTAAACAGTTAGAACAAAAAGATTAACCTTAATATTTTAATAGTACGCGTCGGTGTTGCCCTTTATTAATAAGTATGTTTTTTTAAAACTATTTATAATGTCATAATTGCTATGAAGGTACACATGTTTCTCTAAATATAACTTTAATTTAAAAAAAATATATAACTATTACGTCTTTTGTTTCCAAGAACTGACACAATTATTATAAAGAATGTTGATCTCGTGTTCTGGTGACAAGGGTGCTCTGGTGCTATTCATATATCTATTTTATAATGAAAGAATAAATAATGAATAGAGCATCTATTCGTTTATGCGTTAATGCGTCCGAAGATAGCTTACGTAGCTATTTTAGTTTAATAATGTACGATAGAGACTTTAAACACAATATAGATCATCGTTATAAAATAAGTTGTAGTACTAAGTAATGTGAGTTATAAGAGAATTAGTATTCATGTAAGTTATATTTAGAAAAAGTTTCAAATTTTATTTTAAATTATTTCCAATTATCGCGATAACTCCGAATCGAATCCACGACAACTGTGTTAACACTCAGATGCTACTTTGCCACATTTGGTTCAAATTTTTTTTCTTATAGGTATATAACCGGGTAATGCCTTACAGGCAGGTAATGCCTTAAGTTATTTAAGCTTTTAGTAGTGAGGTCGTTCAATCTTTTAGTATTCATCTCTTCAATATGTTTCGGCGACGTCATAGAGGCATACCGTCAAGTGAATGGTACTCACGTGCATATGCACGTGGAATATCGAATAAAGTAATATAAATATAAATAATTATAGGCTTATATAATTAACACAAGGTGGTTAAAATTACACCATGGCATTTAAAAATTTAAATTAGTTATTTTATGATTTTTATTTTTTATTATAGTGTGTTTTATCTTTCTATCTAAGCCCTTTTATATCTATACCTAAGTTAAGGGCATATTATGAAATACGCAGCCCATAATTTTATTGCGGCGGCCATCTTGAATTTGAATTTATACTATATACCTGTATTATTTTTATATTTGACGACGATGTCGAATTAAATAGCTAAAATCGTGTAAAAAACATCTATTTTCTTAAAATAAAATTATTATACATACATATGTTCATATGTAATTAATCGAAAACAGAGGTCAAAGTATTCTGTTGTTATGTAATTGTGAGTGTTTCAATAACAGCAATAACTCTAATGATCTATTTGTATTATATGTAATTATTCTATAAATAATCATAATACATAATTGGAAAATTAATTAGCAGATTATAAGATTCGAGTTGTTAGTCCAACAATCCGTTCGATATCTTTTATGCGATAATGGGAAAATTATTTTATTTAAGTAATGAAATGTAAAATATTTTTTTTTATAAAATTTAAATAAAATAATGTAGATTTATCAACATATAGAAATGCATAATTGAGGACATCGTAGAGCAGGGGCTCAAGTGTGCGACTGTACGCGATGGTTGTGAGTTCGATTCAATCTGATAGAGAATCTGGTAGAGAGACAAAGCACGCCGTTGAGTTCTGCCACTCAACACGTAATGCGTCAAGAATTCGGCGGAAAGTGTGTTAATAGGAACGGAGTGCCTTAACACTAGGTTCCCAGATTTCACGCTGTATGCCACATATAGCAAGTTAGGCAGAGGGAACCTAGTGTAAAGATACGCCGTTTCCCACTTTCTGCTGTATTTTGACGCATTGCTTATTGGGTGGTGGAACTTCACATAGCGATTTTGCCTTGTTAACAGAGCAAAGAAAATAATAATTAATTCCTCCGAGTGGGGATTGAACCCACAATCACCACGATTACAGTCACATGCATGTTTCACTGCGCCACCGTGTGGAGATTTATTTATTCTGAGTTTCTGACCCTATATGAAGATGTAGTGTAATTGATCTAAAGTCAATGATCTGAATGATCTAGTGTCAACGACAGTTAAACCTATAACTCTGATAACTGGTCTAACCACAAGGTTACGGTTAGTCTCATTAGGTGGGCTGTCATAGTTAGATAACTTGATAGTACATCCTATGTCAGGTATATCTGGATAGATTAAAATACAATTTCTATTCAAATAATAAAGAAAATAATGAAAAAAAAATGTTTGAAAAAAAAAGCATGTAAAGACAAATAACCTGACTATACTTACAAACTAAAAGAGAAGCCTGATAGTATACCTACTGTATAAGTACACCGTTGAAATAGATAATACATTTGATTGATTGAAGAATAGGAAAAGAATGGGAAGAAAGGAGTGGGTGCGTACACTCCTAGAGACCTGGAGACGATTTCTCGAAATTCGAAATTAAGAATTAAATGTTTCGGGCGATGACTAGATTACTATAATAAACGTAATATAGCTATAGATGCTTCTTAGAGNTGATAACTGGTCTAACCACAAGGTTACGGTTAGTCTCATTAGGTGGGCTGTCATAGTTAGATAACTTGATAGTACATCCTATGTCAGGTATATCTGGATAGATTAAAATACAATTTCTATTCAAATAATAAAGAAAATAATGAAAAAAAAAAATTGAAAAAAAAGCATGTAAAGACAAATAACCTGACTATACTTGAAAACAAAAAGAGAAGCCCAATAGTATACCTACTGTATAAGTACACCGTTGAAATAGATAATACATTTGATTGATTGAAGAATAGGAAAAGAATGGGAAGAAGTTGAGATTTAGCATGCAGCTATGTAAAAGGAGTGGGTGCGTACACTCCTAGAGACCTGGAGACGATTTCTCGAAATTCGAAATTAAGAATTAAATGTTTCGGACGATGACTAGATTACTATAATATACGTAATATTGCTATAGATGCTATTTAGAGAGATAATATAACTTTAAAAAAATGCAGTTACACACTTTTTCACGCATAGCACTGTAATTTTAAATGCCCAATATTTCTTAAATCGTGTTAATCTTTGTGTAAGGGCGGACAAATGAAAATACATTTGTCCATATATGTCCAAATTCAATGAACCCACCACAATCGCGTTCACGAGTCCACTGCGCGACCGCGGTTTCGTTATAGAAGACAAAATCTGATTATTTTATAATAATGTCGGCTGACAAGCATTGAATAATATTACGCAATAGTTGAGTATTCCAACTCTATTTATTGTATATTGAGACAGTTATTATTAATTCCCTTGAGATCACTAGGTTAAGAACAATTTGGTATTTATATTATGAAATTTCAATGTTAATTTTAAAAAAAGGGCGTCATATTTCTGGTATTGCGTAATATTAGGCAACGTTAACGGGTTGTCGATTCCATAGCAAGGTTATTAACCAGGCGGTATAGAGCTCTTCGTGCGTGTTCTAAAAGCGGTTCAACTAAAAGTTTATTAGGTGGTTAAAGGTTGTGATATTTATTTAATTAATAAATATGATTGGGGTTTGCCATAAAAGTATAAATAACTCAGCTCTAAAAAAACACATTTTTTTATTGAACGACCATGCAATTAACAGAGTAATATTTTTTTGTATAGGTAAGCTCCTTATGTGTAGCATTACAGGAAGCGAAATCAAATATTGCAACTATACGAAGCTTGTGGGTTCGATTCCCACTTCTTGTAATACAGACCTCGAATGCCGGCAGAATCTACGTTTGAAGCAGAGAAAAAAAACAACCTGCCTGAGGGAAGTAGAGTTGTGTTGATTAAATAGCTAATAAAATCTATATAAAAATAAAGATAACACCACTTACCTTAGTCAAACCATTTTTATCTAAAAATAATGGCTCCAGCGTGAAAAATGTCAAATCAGCAAAAAAGGTCAGCGCCATCCCAAATATGATATTATCGTAAACCAAATCTTTTAATAGCGTTAAATCCAAAAACTCGGCCACTGTTTGCCTAAAACAATAATAATTTATATTCCATCATATTTACTTCGTTGTGGTGTAACTCAACGCCGCGATTTATGCTACCAGAGCGGGGAATTGGAAATAATACATTCCTCCCGAGTGATTTCAGTAGATAGTGTGATTGTAAAATGGACTGGTTCATTGGGTTCGATTCTCCACTCGAGGAAATAAAATATTTATTTAAATTTATATTTTCATTTCTTCGCTCTGGTGTCGAAGCGAAGCGCGTCGTTGAGTTTCGCAACTCAACACGCAATGCTTTCAGATTTCGGCGAATAGTGGAGAACGGAGTGTCTTAACACTAGGTTCCCTTCGCCTACCCTGCTGTGTGCGGGATACAGCGTGAAGCTGGTTATTTTTTTTAATTTTTTGATTTATTATAAATAAACATTAGCGAATATGTTTTAACATAATATTAAAAAAACAACTACTTTTATAATAGTACTTACCATTTCCCGTATTTATTTTTGACGATGGGCATTGGTTCTACAGCGATATTGCCAAAATTGCCTAAACTCGAAACAGATGCTGCTTTATACAAATTCTCTATATACACATTATCACTAGAATCGAAATTACTATCTGTTTTCCCATCGCTAGGAATTAGAACTACAGGGATACTAAGCCTCCTGGAATCTGTTAATTTTGGTATAAACAATAACCCTGAATTCTTTTGACTATCTATATTTTTAGAATATAAATTCTGTACAGATTTCGTGTTCTGTTTTGTGATGTTTGACTTCATAAAATCGAACTGATTCTGGTCATCTTCGGTAGCTGGTGTTGGTGGGATAACTAAAAAAATCAATTCTTAATAAGACTTGTTTACATATGCTATAGTTAAAAGTACGCGTCCATGGCACTAAGGCCAGAACAAAGAATGTCTAATATACTTACGAACAATTTTTTCGCAGGATTTTATTCTTTTAACCATATGCCATTGTACTGGGTGCATGACTAGAGCGCCAAATATACTATGCGAGGAAATGGCACAAAGAATTGCTAAAGTCCCTCGAAAACCATATTCTGTTATTGTAAATTTTATGAACAAGGGATAAACCATTGTTATCAAGCCGATTGAGGCTTTGCAAAGACTCAAATAAAGTACTTTCTTCCTAGTAAAGAAGCTGTTGAAGCTAGTGTAAGATACGGGAATGAGTAAGCCCATGCCTAAGCCCTGTAGAAATCCATTGGTTATGATAAGTTGCGTCGTGGACGTAACAAAAATAGCTAGAAACGATGCCAACGTGTATATGAAGGCTCCAATTAGTCCAACTTGTCGCAATGACAGTTTCTTCAATACAATGTTTGATGAAAAGCCTGAAACAATGACATATTATTTAATACAAAAATGAATAATGGAGGGCATCGTGCTGAGTGCACATCGGCACAATGACTTCCATTGGGGCCAGTCGTGAAGCAGGGGCACAAGCATGTAAATGTGACAGGTTGTGGATTCGATTCTTACTTGAGGGAATCGATATTTTCATATTGTCGAGGCAAAGCAGAGTTGAGGACGGCGGCTTCAAGCTTACACATTCTGTACTATTATGAACTACATAGAATAGAGTTGAACAAATATATACAACTCGTATGTACGTATTATATAGGTTTTCTATAGCTCCTTTGTCATCATTATCATCATTCGAACTCCAATTTTAATTTTAAATATCCACCATATTTTCACTGCAGGTAAATAAAATCACTAACGACCCATACAATTATGTATATTAATTACTTTATGTAAGATTATTCTATTGTATTTTTCTGTCTTTTAAGTATGAAAAATATATTCCTGACATGCTATTAGTTAATGATATTTTATCCAGTTATGATAAGTGAGGTTTTTTAATATGTTATATTTGAATTTTAATAGTCATCATAATGTGAATGGCTATGTGAACACGTAAATTTATTATACAAATTAACAAAGCTTTAGGCAGTAAAGCCTTATTTCATAATACTTTAGCTATTAGCTAATAAAAGTTTATATAATTACTTGTAAAATTAAAATTTATATTATAAAAGTTTTTAAGAAATATATTTCTTACAAACTTTTATTAGAGTTTCACTGCTGTATTCATATGGGAATAATTACTATGAGTTATATATGAGACATGATCCAATCTAAGTACCTGAGGTAATTTTGACTACAGTTGCAGTGGGTATATGTAATCAATTAACGTAATGTAATAGCTTATACAATTTTTGACAGTGCAACCATTTCAGGGCTTAGTAGTTTGTACAGCGAAATGAACAAGCCTTTAGCACTCGCGTCAGCCAGCAAAGTTCTAGTAAACTTTTTCATTTAAGATTATTAACTAAAATTGCTTTTTGAGTACAATATGGTAGATTTTAATAGATAAAAAATACATTATTTTCATAAATGTATAACATTATTTTCACCTATTTATATTTAAAGACCAATTCGACTACTATATACGCAATATTGCTAAGTCCACTATAGGTAGAGAAGAAATTGACTTCGATCTGTGTTTCCATTTACATAAAAAAAAGGTTAGTAAGAAGAAAAATATATATACATATTTTATCTATGTGTAAATAATAAAAATCATACAATAATATACACGAGAAAGCAAGTTTTACGTCAACAAGTCGACTCCGAGACATAATATATGTAGTTAAGCAAATAAAAAATATTCATAATAACATATAAGCAATATTTAAACGCTTTATTTATGTAAAGTATATAATGAGTATAAATAATAACACATTAAACGGTTTCAGTGTAATTATCTGGCTCCACGTTTCCATGGTAACTGGTAAACATGTGCAAGGTTGCTTTTAGGGTTCCGTAGCCGAATGACAAAAACGGAACCTTTATAATTTCATCGTGTCTGCCTGTCTGCCCGTCCGTAGGTCACTTTATTCCGAATATATGGAATTGAAGCAAAAAAAAATAACCATTAAACGTATATGTGTGGGGCGTCTATAGATAGGTCTATAAAACTGTTGAAAGTCAAAAGATTCAAAAGATATTCCAAAGATTCCATTCAAAGTGCTAAAAAGTGTACTATTTTTACTTGGGTAAAAAGGGTGTTAGAACTAGATATAGACCAACTTGCGAGGATAGAACCCGCACCTAATTTACATTCAGACGCTACTCTGCCATTGCCCCATGATGGCTCAATGTTACAAATGCTCTACTAAATTAAGTAGTCAATAACTTCATAATACTATAAATTTTATAAAGTAAATTAATGAAATTACAACCTCGTTAACTGCAGGATTGATGTATTAAGTAAAAAAATTAAAACAGTTAATTGCTGAATTAAAATTAAGTCACGTTAAAATATTAAGCGGAGTGTGTCACATCATTAATTATTATACTGAATAATTTTATAAATTACCTTCTACTTATAACGGGAAATTTAACTTGTCCGTGGACGTTGATTACAACTCTCTATATATGAGTTTCTACTCCTCTTTAGTGGGCCACCGTCTTTAGCGTATTAAAGGTCTCTAGGGTAAGAGAAGTTGGAGATGAGCGAACTGCCTTCTCCTATTCCCTAGCCTACGACGACGGAGCGGGCCTGCATTTACGCTGGACAGTTTCTACTCCCCTAGTCCAGGTACAGTGTGTACAGGTCAACACGATTAACGAAATTAATGTCACGTAAAAAAGTAATATATTATTCCTCTATAAATTATTATCGAATAAAAGAAGGATTTTAAAATTAGTACCAATACTTCCTGAGATTAGTTCGTTAGACAAAAACATTATGAAATATATTTTATAAAATAAATTTGTTGTTGAAGGTACTATCACTTACCGGCAATAGCGAGGGTTACTTGAAAAACGCCGTAGACAACTGTGACAGCGCCTGTACCAACACCCAGTTCGTTTAAGAAGTCGTTATATATAAACCCAAATACGGGCTGATGGGCAGTGCCGGCTATCTGTAACAAAGAAGAAAATTGGTTTTATATATTTTTATTAAAACATATAAAATTTTGTTTTAAAATAAAGTATAAGGAGTAAATTGAGTTCGTTAACTGTAATGAACCATATATTATATGTACATGTCATAACTCATAATTTAGTAGTTATGGAGACGGAAATTATACGTACATACATTCATAATATACGTATGGGTGATTATGGTATCACAAAAATCTATTATAATGATCATGTGGAATTTTTTTTTTGTGAAGCCGCCTGACGCAGCTGCGCGGTGTCTGATTGTAAACGGTTGTGGATTCGATTTCCATTCGAGGAAACATTTTATTTCCTAGCTTCGTCAGCACTTCCACCATTAAAACAATATCGCGGAAATTGGGAATATATTAACTCAAGCTTCATTGATTCTTAAAAAACTACGGCACTTACAGTATTCTGAGACAGGATATGTTAATTGTAGGCAATATAAAAATTAGATTAAAAAAAATAATTGGCCCTTCTTACCAGAATAGCTTTCCGAGCCGGTGGCGGTGGTACATTTATGTTCATTTGACGATTTAAAAGTCTTACATAAGTCTAGTTGAATACAAAATATTTTGAATTTGCTTTTGAATTAGGTAGAAACTATTATCACTTATGTGAAGTGATATATCTTCGTAAGTAACTATTATTAACTAACCGACGTCCATTTGTGATAAAGCTTATGTATATGTAAAAATTTACAGTGTATGTAAAATTTGTATGGTAAAATAGTACTAAATTCTGATAAAAACCTACCCCTACGTTTAAAAGTTAGACCAAAAAATCATTTGTCATTCTCTGAATACAAAACATTTATTTCCATTCAATAAAAACGGTCGCTATTCCGGACGAATCGTTACGAAATAAAAATTGCTTTTTTATTGAATGAATTGACCTCTTTGATAGCTGGCGAAGGATGGTATTTAGAAATGCCTGATATATAAATATTTATATCTGTAATATAATGCTTTCGTCTTTTGTAACCTTGAGCCTTTCCCGGTTATCATATTTTAATTCAATAATATTGTTTATTATGTATTTAGCACATAACAGGGCAGGCAGTGGGAACCTGGGCACCTAATGTTAAAACACTACATTCCCATTAAGAAATTTCCGTTCTCCACTTTCCGCCGAACTCTGTAGGCATTGTGTGTTAAGTGGCGGATTTCAACGCCGCGTGAGAGGCGTTAAAATCCGTCAAAGTAACTCTTCAAAGTAACTCTTTGCCTCTTTACTCTGGCGAGGAAATGAAAAAGTTAAAAATTTGATTTCCTCCAGTGGGAATCGAACCCACAACCTGTCGCGTTTACACTTGCTCGCTTGTGCCCCTGCGCTACGACTGGCCCTAATAATTTAATGTATAAATATAAAAGTTTATTCAGAGGTTGAATTTATTATTTCCGGTATNAAAACACTACATTCCCATTAAGAAATTTCCGTTCTCCACTTTCCGCCGAACTCTGTAGGCATTGTGTGTTAAGTGGCGGATTTCAACGCCGCGTGAGAGGCAACTCTTTGCCTCTTTACCAGAGCAAGGAAATGAAAAAGTTAAAAATTTGATTTCCTCCAGTGGGAATCGAACCCACAACCTGTTTACACTTGCTCGCTTGTGCGCTACGACTGGCCCTAATAATTTAATGTATAAATATAAAAGTTTATTCAGAGGTTGAATTTATTATTTCCGGTATCGTTGACATTTTTTATCTTAAACAAGCATTATTTACCTATGCAATTAGAGTAAAAAGTGTTGCTAATTGCACCACTTTTGTCCGGTTAAAAGAAAAAAACATTGTGTTTTCGGTATTTTCCATTCTAATTAGGCAAAATGCTATAGCTTTAGTTATCGAGCATTCAAAGATCTGATGTTGGCGAAAAGTTTGCTTATCACCTTTCAATTTATCATCAGGGTCTTTTGTCTAACTACACATGAAAAATTAATTAAAAATAGTTTATATTTGACCAAAATCTTTATGCTCTTCTTATTAACCTGAGTATAAATATTTTTTTACCTGTTCTAAAATTATTTTTCATGTTTCGGTTGTTTCAAAATTGTTAAAGAGATAGAAATTAGATATTTATGTAAAAGAAGTTTTTTATATAATTTTTAAAATAAAAATGTATCTGCTTATATTGTGACCACGGATTAGACCTACTGTAAACTCTTTGAAACGTTGTGTATTTAAAAAATATTTTAGTAATATCCTGTTCAATAAAAATTTTAATTATTGTCTAATAACTGAGATATTATCTAATAAAAAAAAATACGTGTTTTTTACTTCTTTTTTTTATTTAAATAAAATAAATAATAATTATTATTATAATATATTATAATAAATAATCAGAATTTATTTAAAAACAGAAATCTAGACACTTAAAACAAAAAATATTTTATTTTTTTATATAATTTCTATTTATAATAATTATGATAATTTATTATTATTATTTTTTTTAAAGCTTTATATGTAAAAATTAACACATAATAGTCACGCACAGAGACAAATGAATGTACATATATAATTTTAATTTTATTTTAACAGTAAAACTTTTAAGGGTTCATTTAAAAAAAATCTTTAATTTATATACAATCTAAGGTTTCATATAAACTATTTATTATACGTGCATATCGTTGCATATTGTCATATGCACTCTAGTAATATGCTTATTGAGTGATATTCAATTATAACATGCTTACATTGTTATATAAAAAATAGGACATAAACTAGCAACATGTTATGCGTTTATGCGTATTAAAATGTACGTGTTTAAAATTTATATTTGTTGTTGTTAGGTCAACTTATTAATATATATATTTTATTTATATTAATTATTGTAATAATAATTTTCTATTAATGGTGTTAACTAAGAAAAACATTATTTGCTGGATACATATAGTTAAAATATATTTAAAAAAGAAACATTACTTACAAATATAACAGATACGCCCACGCACACCAAATAACCCCAACCGCCCTCCGGTGGGACGAGTTCGTATTTCTTCTCATCACTATCACAACTACTCAGACTACTTTTACCTTGTGTACTCATTTTACCAAATGTTTTGGCGACAGACGAAAGCCTGAATAAAATGTAATTCTACCTCTCTTTTATAAAACACCTTGGGTGGTAATTTACACGTAAATAATTATATATCTGTTAGTATAGGGATTATACAATCTGTGAATCCTCGCATCGGTTTGTAAACAGTATGGACGGATTTTCCAAACGTACAATAACAATATGATAAAAGCAAGTCCCATTCACACCGCGCGATGACTTACGACTAACTAAACAAACTAAGCATTTTTCTTCTCAAAGATTTACTTAATTGAGATCGATATTATAATATGGGAGCACGATCGCTTCCAAGCTACGACTGCGACAGTTTGTAAGACACACGAGCAAACGCTTCAAAAGCGGTTTTAATTATTTTCATTCATAAAAATAATGCGTGGGTTTACGCAATATAGGTTCTTCTATTAAACAATTATGTAGTAATTAGTAGGAACCGGTTATCTTTTTTTAAGACACTTTTGTAAAAACTTTATCATTATTATGTGCATATATGTAGATACATATATATTTCTTATGATATGATAGTATTTTTTTTTCATCCCTAGTTACGTAGTTAAGTATACCTTCTTCGCCTCGTCCTCTCTCATCTACCTCTATACCTCCAGGCATCCTCATATTTTTTATGTGATCCAGTATCAAAGATACTCTATTTTCAAGGTCAACCAAGATCTCCCTCTGCCTCTCATGTAAACTCCAAATTTATAAATCCATTTGCCATTCTTTCGTCACTCATTCTCACAACGTGCAGAAATCACCTGACACGTTCTTCTTTATATTGTCATAATCTCTGGTATATGTAGGTACTGAAGCAGTTTAGTTTAGAAACAATTAAAAATTATTCTTGTGACTTTCTTATCCTAAATTTAATGTAATAAATGTGAAACATGGACTTAGGTTGGAGAGTGACACTATTAGGAGCCTTGCTTATTTATAAATAAAAGTATATGATTAATTCACTTTAATTCATTTGTCACTCGTGGTTATTTCAGTTAAGTTATTTAAAAATATCTGTCAAAATTATATACAGGGTCGAAGAGGCAGCGCTTCTTTTATTGAAACTGCATATAGGGTAATATATTTCAAACCCACACCTAAGAAATTAATTAAGGTACCTCAACAGCTTGGACGTAGGATTTTTTTTTCATTTCACGATTTTTATCCATACCTGTATTTCGTGTGACGCACACATACGTGTGCGACGTTTCCGATTTGACAGGTAAGTGTGTGCGTGCCTATGTTATACTTTACAAATGGCGTTTTATTTTAAAACGATAATTTTATTATTTATTTTGTTTGAAAAAATAACTTTTTCATTTTTGGGAATTATTTTTTTTCCGAATTATATTAGGCTTTTATAGAGTAGTTAAAACTGTGGTTTCATTTAAAGTGGTGCTGACAATTCCACCCTGTATACACAATTTATCGTGTGAAGAAACTCCGCAAGCAAGCAGAAAATACTCAGCATAATTTTTACTTACTAACTATTAAATTGAGGCCATGGACGAGGCCGCGACTGACGCTGTCCCTGGGGCAACGTCAGTCGCTTCTAAATCCTACATTGAATACGCAATTCGGGCGGAGAGCGGAGAATGGACACTTACTACTCTCTTTTTTTTATATTTTGTTAAGAGTGACAAAGGAAACTAATTTATTTCTTTTGTAGTGTAATTTTTAAAAGTCTTTGTAATAACACATCGAGCATTTATTTGAAAAAAAAAAGATAATTGTTCAGTAGTGATTTGAATATGAGAAATAATAAAACGAGCAGCGTCACGTTCTGTTTATTTAATTCGAATAAATATGGCTTAATCAAACTGTCTATTTATTAATGTTTGGACCTACTATCAAATGAGCAAGTTTATAAATTCAACATAATTATAACATATAAGTAAATATATTTGACCATATATAATTTACCAATAAATCCGTCATTAATTATTACCTATAATTCAAATAAGAATAATATATTGCTTATAGGTTCCAAAATAAAAATTATGCAATGGGAAATAGAATAATTCTATACAGTGTTGCTAGTGCTGTTTAACATAATATTCTAAATATACGCCTTTATTTATCAACCTGATGCGATTAATTCTAAAATAGATCGGTATTAATAGACACTAGTGTTTTCTGATAGCTATAAATATAATAAGTAAGTGTTTTTAGTTTCAAGTTTGAGAGACAAGGCTATAAACAGACGGACCGACTCATGGCGGACGGGAGATCGTCTTTCATAACCTATCTTTCAAGTTTCACATCACAATAAAATTAATCTTAATACATCATATACTTTTGTTAATTGTTAATTGTGACAAACTTAATATATAAATCTCTCTTCATATATTTTAAGACTTCACATGTGAAGTACATGAAAAGGTCATGAATTGGACTATAGTTTTTTTGTATGTACCCAGGATTGAGGAAGTCTTCTCATGAATAGATCTTGGTGATTCTTGTTTTGTTTGATAGCACATATTACCCTGTAACTCAAAGTTCATACTAGGCTGTTTTATTCTAAAAATATTGATAAAACAATTTTATAACCAAGCTTATTCAAATTATCGTTTTATAATTTGTATTTTGTATTGACAGACCAACAGACGGACGCACTTGATACAGTGATCTTATAGGGGTACCTTTTTTCCTTAAAAAGTATGGAACCCTAAAAATAAACGTATTTACGATTTACTCGATGGTTGACGAATGTCTACCCTGTATAGGTAGGATGCGGGCGTAGCCGCGGGTGGGCCGCTAGTTTCATAATAAAAACAGTCACCCATCAAGCATTTACTGCCAATAGTATTGCTTAACTTCAATTCAAATTCAAATTCAAAATATTCTTTATTCAAATAAACTATTACAAGCACTTTTGAATTGCGTATTGAGTCGAATGTACATGTCAACAAAAAGCTACCACCGGTTCGAAAGGCAGTTCTGCTGAAAAGAGCCGGTAAGAATACTTTCTACTCGTACTCGTACTCGTACTTTCTTGTATTTAAATAAAAACTAATCAGCAAAATTTAAGAGAAAAATTAAGAAAACCTACATAAAATTGAGCACGACTTTTTTTGCAATTTGTGTCGATTCTACATCGGCCGAAGGAACTTCGTTCCTACCTGGTGTCCCACGACACCATTTATATATTTGTTGTAGTAAAATTTACATAAACATAATCTTAAATCAAAAGATAACTTGTAGGTAGATAACAGTTTATCTTTCTCTAATTACGATAATGCTGCGATAAAGGATTTTTTAGTTTTTATATTTTATTTAAATAACGATGTTTTTTTAAAAAACAATATATATTGCAATATTAATATTCACATTATAAATCTAAAAAAAATATCTGGTTGAATGCGCTAACCTCAGTAACTACTGAATTAAAAAAAAATGAGTCCAGTTTAGACAGTTCTGTTGTTGATCCTATTAGGTACTTCATATTACTAAACGTTAATCGTTTTTATGTAACACCCTGTAGCTGTGGTCAGAGCTACCTACCGCACTTAGAACGTCTCATGTTTCCTACACAACTCCTAGTTAACTTTGTCAATAATATAGTTTACTTGAAAAAATAAACATTTTTATACTATAATTTAAAATTTAACTAAACAGTTAACATTTATTGTTTAATTTAAAGAAAATATAGCATTTTTACCTTCATGCTTTGTCACGCACATAGCAAGGTAGGCAAAGGGAACCTGGGAATCTAGCGTTAAGACATTCCGTTCCCATTAAGACCATTCCGTTCCCTGCTTTCCGCTGATTCCGCTTTCACAAGACATTGACATTGACGTGTTGAGTAGCGGAACTTAAAGCCGAACTTACCTCGTTACCAGAGCTAAAAAAATATTATATATATATAACTATTTTTGTTATTATTTTTTTATAAAAATGGGTTTAAAAAGTACAATACAATTTTATTTCTGTTTATGGTATTAATTCTATTATTAAATAAAAGAGCGACATATGGAGTTTAATCAGTTTCATTATTTATGTTTTATTGTATTGTTTTGATTAGATCTGCAGTTGCTAATGAATAAATTGATGTTATAATAAGTTACTTCCGCGAAAGATACTAAGGAAATGTACGCAAGGCATTTGTAGGGCACAATTTGTTGCTTAGATGATCAATGTAAAACAATTGAAGTTTTCCTCGACATCGTAACGTATAGGGGTTAATGCAGACTGTACTGAATTTAATCCACGTATAGAAGGAAGGCAGAGGCAACCTAGTGTTAAAACACTTAGTTCCCAACTTTCGAGACATTGTCGGTTGAGCGGCGGAACTTAACGCCGCGTTTTGTCTCCTTACCGATTGTTTTAAGTCAGAATCAAATCTATAATCGCCGCGTTCTGTGACACAATGGCATCAATGTTACGTTTAAAACTTTTGAAAGTTTTGTTAAACAATATTGTTTTAGTTCATAAAAGACCTCTTTTTTCTTAACGTTCTAATCTAAAACTGCATCACGCAGGCTTTAGAAGTGTCACTTTGGAGAGGTTTGAATTCATAACCCATTGGCCACTACATTAGATTTAAATATTAAAATTTTAGAGAACAAATATACGTAATATGGGGTTTTAGTTCTAACTTAGTCTTATAAGTATTGTATTTAAAAAAAATCAAGTTAAGTTACTTTTCTGTCTTTAAATCTAAAGTAAAATTTCGAATACAAATAGTCTTTCAATAACAAAGTCACGATCGCAGTTGGTTACTAAGCAACCGCAAGACTGTATCCATTTCAATGTAATTGAACTCGCTACTGTTTCTCCAACCATTATACTTATGTTATATTAGATTATAATTATGTTAGACGTCAAGATAATTTTATCGGTGCCGGTGGTGTGAAATCCTCTTTATTTCGTTCTCTCCTTTAATCAATGGAAATTAGTATAAATAAATAGAAATTGTAATTAATCTTGAACTGTTTACTTTGTATTCAAAACAATTAGCCTTAGACTATGAAATATTCATTTTTCCTGCTGTAAGCCATCTTACCATTAAGCAATAGTAAAATATGAAAATTGCTCACTGCCTATTATTACGAAATAAAATTTACGGAAAATGAATTTCTTCTCTTTAATATCTAACATACAGGTATTCATGATGTTCGCGTGATCTTTTAGTATCATCGGCATTATGTTTCAGTAGGTCAGTCTAACACTCCCTTCTTTTCACTGACAAATCTTCTTCATCATATATCCTCAGAATTTACACAATCCAACAGAGTATGGTCTTCTTTATACTTACTACGACATTTTTATTGAAACCTGCAATTCTGATGATGATGACTTTACTAGCAACATCTAGATCGGTCACTTAATTTTTCATATTGCAGTAATTTTGAGTATTTAATTTAGTTTATTAATAAAAAAAACGAATGGACTCTTCAAACATAAATGAGTGGAATTATTTAAGAGCTTTTTTGTAATAAACTTCTTCTTTAAATTTTTAAGGTATAAATAAATAAATTAGTCTTATAATCGTTTCAATAAATATTTTATAATATAACTACTTTAAGATACTTAGCTTTAAACGTACACGTACAAGAACTTAAACGTAATGTTACCGTCCGCTCGTGCCTGAAATTTTATTTGGACATCGTTCTCGAATAGAATTTTGCTACTATAAGCCTAACCTCAATCGATCATGCCTAAGGGTCAGGTTAGGTTAGTATAATTATTATATTTCAATTATGGTAGAGTAATAGCAAAGTAATATTCTTTAATACATGCCAAGCAGGCAAAGAAAAGCTCATTGTGAGTTTTTATTTACCTGTTAAAATACATAATAATGTGATTACTAGGTATGTGTTTTAGGGTTTTACCATTATTAATTTTCATAAAGAATTTGGTAAAGAGAAAAGTCGATTTTTATGACAAGTGAAGTGATGAAAAACTAGATAAGCGTAACCCACACCCACCGCCTTTGTTTTGGTAAGTTAAAAATACGATATAATTCTTAAAATAAGAGCTGATAAGAATATCAATTCACTGGTAAAGGCAGCACGTGCCAAATACGTAACTTATCATTGCCATGTTTTTTGACATTATTCATTATCTCAGTAGTAGAGCTGTTTCTTGACATAATTCCTAAATAAAAATTGATTACAATGTTTCAAAATGTACATTCTTGATAACCGCTACGTTTTTATTGCTTGTTAAACTTTGAACTTCATTGAACCATATTTATCTTATAGATATTTTATAGTCTTTTAAATGAGGTCGCCTCGTGATAGAAAAAATATCAGGAAACAATAATATGTAATTGATAATATATATTTATTATGAGAGAATAAAGCACAATAAACAACATCGCTTAATTAAATATTATTAATTTTACCCTACAAATACAGACAAGAAAAACAAAAACAAAAGAAAGTTCTAAAATAAAATTACAACGCTAGAACCTGAATTTATATAATTTAGTAACTTAGATATAGATATAGATATTTAATCAAGTCTTATATGTTAAATCCGTCTTTTATTAGCATGTATTTTACAGGCTCGTGCACTCAATAACGCATGGAGTATACTTCAGCTCATATAAGTAGTATTGAGGAATGGTCGCATTTTGACGTTTTTGTTTTAGATAACTAAAATATAATGTTCTTTAAGCATCACGCTTCGCATCAAGCTTTATCCCTAGCGGAGTAGGAGTCAAGTGAAGTCAGAAAGGTGACTAGTTAATAAATATAATATCTAAATTCTCATAGATAATATAGATTTAGCATCTTAGTATCCAAATTTGGTATAAAAATGGCATAAAATTACAAACTTGTTTTTAGATGGTCACAATAAACATTTTAGTAATGTCTAGATGGATACATATAATTATTTTAGTTTTTTGTAGAGAATTATGTGGGAATGTAATAATATAAAATATTCATCCGCATTAACATTTAATGTTTGAAATAAAACTTTAAATTCAATGAAATATAAATTTGGCTATATATGTTTAAAATTATACAGAATATACCTGTATGTAATATTATGATCGTATATCTTAATGTTTTTATTCAAGCATACACGGAGCAATTATATTTTTATAGAGCTAAATTTTAATGTTTGAATACAGAATTAATTTAAAACAACAACCTTTGCAATGTTATCGCCATAGTCCCTATCTATATGTAGTTTGGTTGGACTTACCTACATATAGGTACTCGTACATTGCCTCATCGAAGTGGGAGAATGAAAATAATTTAAAACCGAATAAGAATGAACTCCACAACCACCACGTGGAGACTCAAACTGTCCCACTGCGCCACAATTGCCTAAATAAGATTTCTCTCATATGAATTTTCCTCTGAATATTATGTTTTAATGTGATTGTAAAGAAATAATTCCCGGGTAGCACCTATAAGCTGTATCTGAAAGTCTCTGTTATGATAACTGCAACTACGGTTAGCATTTTAGGTAGTGGAGTGCCTAAACATTTACTTATTGTATTATTCCAATTTTTTTATAAATAATTGTAATCCAGAGTAAATAATAATAAATAAAACCGGCCATAAAGTGCAAGTCGGACTCGCGCAAGAAGGGTTCCGTACCATAAAAACGGCAAAAAATATCTGTTGTATGGGAGCCCCCTTAAATATTTATTTTTTTATTTTCTTTCTATTTGTTATTACAGCGGCATCAGAAAAACATTATCTGGTATAATTTTCAATTGTCTAACTATTACGTTTCATGCCATACAGCCTGGTGACAGACGGACGGGCAGCGGATTCTTAGTAATAGGATCCCGTCTTACGCCTTGAGTACCCAACTCTAAAAAGAAAAGAAAATCTGAAATCAATTAAAATATTACAAAAATTCAATAAAAAAAATCAAAATTAAAAACGCAATAGAATAAATACTCTTTTGCTCTATATGCTCTAGAACACATTGTATTTTCATTGTATTTTCCTTAATTATAAATATTAACGATGGCTTATTTTTTGTATGTGAAAATTATTTACCACATTTTACGACATAATATATTTTGGTTCGGCTCGCTGTGATAATATAAGCTTATGAACGCTCTCGCGGGAAACCCGTAACGGCTTAATTATTTTATTATATTGACTACAATTGTAAACTTGTTCCATTTACTTTACAAAATTTCCATTGTATTGCTGTCTTGGGTATATCACATAATTATTCATTATCTATATCAAAAATAACATAAAAGGAGATGTTCCAACTGACTGAGGTAAGACGCACGCACAGCCATCACCGCTGATAGGAGAAACGTGAAATTTGGACGGATGTTTTCGTAATCTGCACACCCTAGTGGGTGGAAAAGGGATCTTGAAAAAAATTAACTCTAAACGGATGAAATAGGGGTTGAAAGTTTGTATGGATTTTTTTTAAATCGGCACCGATATTTATAAAATTTTAAATTTAATATATATAATATAAATTTTAAATTTAATATAGGGATAAATTATTAAATTTGGTATTATTTAATTTACCTGTGCTATTTATCTTTAACCTGATAAAATTGTTATACGCACTAGTATTATTAACAATGTTGTAATCAAGATTGTTATATTTGACGGCCGTGCTATATTATTGACTTAACAAGAAAATTGCTGTGAATTTATTATAAGGCGTTCCTACTCTTTTTACTTTTATTGATATTCTGCGCTTACCCATATCAAAGTGAGGAAGTGAAAATAATTCATTACCCGAATCTAACAGCTTACAACGACACTTAAATAACAATTGACCCAGTAGCAAAATAAACAAATAAAATCTTTTTTGTATACATTTGAGATAAATCATTTAATACAATGAATTAAAATTATCTGTTATGTAAATAATGCGATGTGCCCGAGATAATTGGTTGTATACGTAAAGATCCATTAATTTTTACCTTTTTGTTTTAAATTGGTTACAAGGCATGACATATGCCAAAATCTTCTGTATAAGAAAATTTTTAGGGTTCTGTACCTCTAAACGAAAAAAAGAATGTTTTCCTCAGGAACGCGTGGAGGTGTATACTGTTCCTTGCAGCTGTAAAAAAAAAACAATCTCCAAGCCAACACAATCAAGAGACACAGCCGTTTATGCCGCAAATTTTCGCAACTTGCAATGGAATTAGAACTCTGAATCTTGAAATTTGGTACGATACAACGAAGAAAAATTTCAGAAAGTAAATCTTATAGGTATATTGATACTACAAAAAAATAACTATACTACATTTTTTAGCATCATTTGCAGGTGAAAATAAGCAAAAAAAGTAGTTTTTTAGCTATTATATAAGCAATTAATTTATGATACTAATTTGATTTATCTTCTGTTTTTTAATTTTAAATAATTTATAATGCAGCAAAGGACATAATCAATGTGGTTAGTCATGATAAAGTGCCAAAAATATTACTGATAATTGTAATTAATCATGAATCAATCATTTTGAATATGGTAATAATATTTTTTTTACGAGTATATAAATATCCACATTAAACGTATTCAAATTAGTGGAGTACCTGTCTTCAAAATGCGTATATTTGTGCTATTAGTTCTTGGTCTGGCGGTTGCCACAGGTAAGCTAATTTTAAGAGAGTTTTTTAATATAGAATAAAGTCAGCTTGTTGTAACTTACTACTGAATAGCTAGTAAATTATATAATATACGAGTATGTATCTTTTATATTTTTAATTGAACGATTTTAAAATTTTTAGCCGCGCCGTCGGAACCCAGTAGAATTATTGGTGGATCTGTTACATCGGTTGATAAATATCCATTTAAGGCGGCTATGCTGTTTTCATTTTTCGGTGATGAACCCTTCGTTTTGGCATGCGGGGGCATAATTATTAACAACAGAGCTATACTATCTGCTGCTCATTGCTACTTGTAAGTGAAATTTAGATATGATCAGATTTATATGGTGTTTTATTATAGATGAAAGATTATATTTAATTATCTTCACTTCTTTACTCTTATAAGTCAACGTAAATCAGTTGTAAGCAGAGAAATGGTTTAAATTTGGGCCCAGAATGGAAAACGAAAAAAAATTTTTTTTCTAATTAAAAAAATGCTTTAAACAACTTTTAGATATAACATATAAAACTAGCGTTTTGGATGGCTACTACAGTAAAACTTAGACAGTTTATTAATTTTGACTTATTTTGAAATATAAAATCTATATAAATTCATTTTTATTTCAGCCGTCTAATACCCATGCAATTCCGTGCTCGTGTTGGCTCCTCTTATTTTCGAAGTGGCGGTGTTGTTCATGAGATCAGCAGGATTAGTAATAACCGACAATACGAACCTTTTACTTGGGATAGTGATGTTTCCGTCCTTCATGTATCTTCTCCTTTCGTCTACAATAACAATGTCAGCCCTGCAGCAATTGCCGGACCTAATTACGTATTTGGAGATAACCAAGCTGTATGGGCAATGGGATGGGGCCGAACAACTGTAAGATTTATTTGAAGTATCAATGCCCTCAAATTAGTTTATTTTATTTCTTTATTATTAGTTTATTTTATGTACCTACCTTTTTAGTTTATTTTTATTTATTATTTAGTATCTGATTGTATTGTATAAAGTTAACTCTAAAAATTTTAATATATTTTGTTAATTTCAGCCTGATGGATCAAATTCACCAGTACTCCGAGACGTTCAGCTCTGGTCTGTAAACCAAGATGAATGTATACGCCGTTACTCCGAATTAGGCCGCGAAATTACCGATAATATGTTTTGTGCTGGCTGGCTCGATGTTGGCGGCCGTGACCAGTGTCGAGGGGACTCTGGGGGAGCGGTACTCCACAACAATGTTGTTATTGGAATTACTTCCTGGGGAGAAGGTTGTGGACATGAACGCTACCCTGGTGTAAATGTCCGTGTTTCGCGCTTCACCTCCTGGATTGTAGACCAGGCTTAAAACAAAATACAAATAAATTTATGATCCCATATATATCTTTTCTGTGTACATTTTTATTTTAATACCAGTCCGGTCCGCTCGCGGCTTCGCCCGCTTAAACTACTGAATTATTTATTGAATACGCTGAATTACGTTCATGTTTTAATAAGTTATATATATAGTAATACACTTAAGATTTCTAAAGTGAAAATGATTAAAATCTTAGTATTGCTTAGCTAAGAAAATATTATACTGCGTGGATTGCTAATATTTCATTAGGTTTTCATTGATTTCACTTATGTCACGTTCTAATACATGAAGGTGAAAAACACAAAAGTCCATTTTGCTCTAAGAAAAAACGCTAATCTTTAATTTAATTAAATAATAAATAACATAACAAAAAATATTATAATAATTTCATAATCACAGATAGGTTATAAAAGAATTAACATAATTAATAATATAAATCGATAAACGTAAAAAACATTATAGTAAAAGTTAATAAATGCTGCGTTTTATTAATTAGTTAAAGCGCTTCTTCATGTTGTCAGAACTTTAGCTTTAGAACTCTTATTTTTTGCCAGTCGCTTGTATTTGTTACTTTTATATATTAGTTCTATTGTCCAAAATATAATGACGATAGCAAAACAGGACGTCAATATATAGAAAGCCGTCGAGTAACTGTTCGTTAAGTCTCTTATTGCACCTGGAATAGAAATATTTAATGTGTTTATCATTCTAATATTGTATATGAATACAACTGAAGCTAAAAAGACTTAATATTACTCACCAACTATAGGACCCAGTAGCATTGTGAAGAAACCATAAAGTGCTAGATATATTCCCATAGCTGAGGTAAACTTATCTTCACCTACAGCATCCGCTATTACCACCGGTATCAACATGACTATTGTACAACGAGATATTCCAGAGAGTGCTATGATTATTTTTATAAATGTCATATTCTGTGTTGAGAGCATTGCTGAAAAAAAAAAAGCTTCAATATATTTTAATGCAAAGTTTTCACGCTCTTGCCTATACGCTAGACCATCCATCCATCCATCAGCCTTTTAAGGCCTCCTACAATACTCGCCACTCCGTATGGTCGCCACTGCGCCCTTTGAATCCAGCGGGTTCCCGCTGTCTTCTGGAGACCACAGATCAAAAATATAGAAATCATTACTCTAATAAAATATTGCATCGCCTTAGTCGTGTTACAGGGAGACAAGCATGGGGCTGTTAACGCGGCAGGTTGTGGATTTGACATGTTTAATATTTTCATTTCTTCACTCTGGAGTCGACGCAAAGCGCGGTGTTTAGTTCCGCTATTCAATATACATGCAATGGCTTCAGAATACGCTTACCCTCTTTTCGACGGCATATTCTATAACTAACAGTCGATGCTTGCTCGATGCGTTTTATATACGTTCCATTGTTTTGTCAGTTATTTCTTAATATTATTGTAATTATCGTGTTCTCTTTTATATACATAATTATGTTTGTGGTTGACTTTCGTATAAAACTAAAAGTGGTGTTGAACTTTTTCAGTGTTAACCGTAAGTAGACTTATTGTTCATCTCCATCAACACGACATTCAATATAAATTAATATAATTTTTGTTCACATTTCTGTCTATATTTCTATATAAGTAGAAGTTGCTATACATACCAATTCTGGTAGCAAAGGCTATTGTTAATCCCACAACGTAAATATTATGGCTCCCGATATCAGTTAACCATTTGTTTAAAATAATAAATAATATTCTTGTCACTACATCTCCTACAGCGTTAAGAGACAGAGTCAAGGCTACGTCACTCTGAAATAAGAACGTTATATGATCTTGAAATGTATTGATTCAGCTATATTTATCTATAAGGAAGAGAAAACCATATTTGTTCTGCCACTCAACACGCAATGTCTCGAGAATTCGGCGGAAAGTGGGGAACGGAGGAGTCTTAATGGGAACCAAGTGTTTTAACACTAGGCTCCCAGGTTTTGCCTACCCTGATATGTGCATACAGCGTGAAGCTAAAAAAATCATATTTAAGTGTAGTATGTATTTATCATCTATAAGTAATGAATAAAATTTTAAAAGTATATGCTTACTTCAGACCACCCCGTGCTGTATAAGAATTGTGGAAGCATTATCGTTATTGTTAAGTCAGCAAATGTAACGAATGCTACTCCA
Organism: Heliconius cydno galanthus; assembly: GCA_036379175.1. Lineage (NCBI taxonomy): Eukaryota > Metazoa > Arthropoda > Insecta > Lepidoptera > Nymphalidae > Heliconius > Heliconius cydno. The sequence continues at coordinate 5,756 of JAKRZM010000797.1, read as the reverse complement.
CAAGAAGCATTCGACAAAAGATATGTTTTTAACAAAGGAACATCTATAAAGTTAGAGATGATAGAACTGTAATAAAATATTTTTCAAAATATTAGATATAGAATTTCATACTATTATACACATACATATGATTAAGTATTGGTTGAACAATAAAAAAACATCTAAAATTCTTAAATTAGGCAAGAAATATTTTTTTTTATTTTGAATTTAAAGTTTTTTTTAGGTTTATGGATCATCCCTAGCGAAGTTCATCCTTAGAGAGACCAGAGCGCCAAGCGACTTAGCGTGTGACCTTAGTCTCTGCGTATGCAGGGGTATCCCAATGAACGTTCACTGTCATCAACCTGTTCATACATGCCACCCGGGGGTTCTTATATTTTTTATGTAACTTGCCTCAAGTATAATCGATATTATGTTTTGAAGAGTCAACCAAAATCTACCCTGCCTTTCTTCCCTATCCTAACCAAACTTCTGGAAATTATAAAAGTAAAAAAACACAGTACGTGTCTAGCACTGCGGATATAGGTAGATAGTTCTATTACTATTAATTTTTACATTGATAATAAAACTAACCCTATAATAAAACGACACAACCATCATCACCAAAATTAAAAACTTACTTTGATACATTGCTTTTATTTTCTTCCAGTTCTTCTAAAATCTGTTTCTCATTTAAGCTCTGTTTTATATTTTCTATATGAGGTGCCTTGTATGATGATGTGATCTCATCTACTTGTTCCTTTTCAGATGCCAAAAGCGATTCTATTTCTGAAATTTAATATATTTTACTATTATTTTCATTCATATCATAAGAATACAAAGATAAAACTTCGGAAACATTTTTGTGGTAGGTATTTAAGGTATAGAATGTTAATACAATATTATCTTACATAAAATCTCGACTATCGTGGCACACAACTGACTAGATTACTAGTTTCCCAATCAGTAATCAAATACAAAAGTCAATTTAAAGGCCGTCAAAACACCTGTAGCTCCTCTGGTGTTACACGGGATCGTGGGCCACGGTGATTACTTACTATCAGGTTATTCGTACGTTTGTTTGCCTTTCTCCATAAAAAAAATAATACAAGGCGCAGGGGTACTAGGTTCGTTTTGCCTAAAGTGTTACACGCGGATAATTCCGGATTACCTGTTACCCTGTTGTGTGCGGGATACATCGTGAAGCTGATTTTCTGCCTACCTTTCTACCTACTCTGGAAGATTAAGGGTGAAGTTTCAGCCAGCCACTCAATACGCAATATCTCGAAAATTAGGCGCAGTGCGCCACTAGGTTCCCTTTAATAACCTTTAATAACGTTATGCGGAGAAATGTGCGAATCTGATTTGTTTTCTTGTAAGAATGATGAAATTTAAAATACCATTTTCTTTATTTTCAGGTACTTCAACTTTCTTCATATGCCACGAAACTGGTTGGAACAGAGCCATACCGATGATATTTTGTGTGGATATTCCCGCTATTAAGATGTAAGTCCCTTTGTATCCATAGGTATCTTGCGCCCATTTAATGAAGTAAGGAGAGACTAAAGTTAGCGCCCCTGTAAGTAATTTCAAGAGACTATTAGTAGGTAATTTAGTAAATATTTTTTTTTAATGGAAGCGTTGTACGTTGAGTCGCGGAACTCAACGCCGCGCTTTGCTACGAAAACAGAGCGAAAAAATGGAAGTACAAGTTTTAATAATTATCTTATTTCCTCGAGTGGGGATCGAACTCACAACCAGTCACGTTTACAATCACACTTGTGCCCCAAAAAACAAATTCTAATAATGACTCTGAAGTTAATACTGTCCTTATAGTTTTCCGTATATAAAGTTAACAATTTTCAATTTCATAGTACATTACTTACCTACAATAGTTTGCGTGAAACTGACAGCCAGAAGCCGTCTCTTAACGAAATAGTTGTTCAGCATTGTGAACGACAAATTGACTATCATTCCATTTCCAAAGCTCTGAAAAAAGTAGAAAATATATTATACATTTTATTAACAGTAAAATCTAATAACGTCGTGGCGGCACAATTGGAAAATATTCTATCAAGTTTAAGTTTGCGGGCGTATGCATTCATTTTGTATGAAATAATCTACCATAATAAGTTTGTAATTATTTTTATATTGTTATATAAATACGAATTTTATTATGTTCAGATTTTTCTTTATTTGTATTGTGTGCTCTCACTGCGTGCCAAATTTCATTACACTTATGAAATATGGTCCACGAAAAATACCTTACAGTTTTTGAATATGCGGTGAATATCATATAAAATGCTGCAAAAACGATGCAAAATGTTCATACCTATTATTTATGTTGACTTAATTTTGTCTGTGCATCAAGGGACCGTAAATTGCGATATTTGATTTAATTCCTCCTACTTCTTGAGATAGTTTTGACAGACGGACAGACATACGGAAAACAAAGTGATTCTATAAGATTTCTGTATATTTCTTTTTTAAGATTTGAAACTTTAAATAAAAAATGTCACTTTCACAATTGACAGTGTGAGCGACAGTAAGGCAATAAGCATATTACTTAAGCTTCCATTTTGTAAGAAGCCCTCGTGGCGCAGTGGAACAGTTCCTGATTGTAAATGCGACTATTGTTCTGAATGCAAAAAAAAGTGTTTTTCTTACATTCATTTTCTTTAAATATTAAAACAATTAGCAATAAAACAAAACAAGCAATTGTAATTACCTGAGCAATTCCAAAACTCAAGATGAAGGAAGATTTTGATTTCACGAATATAATAAGGATCAAGCCTAGATTGTATATCAAGGCCGATATAAGTCCCAGTTGTCGTATCGACAAAACTTTTAAAATGGGACTTATCAAAAATCCTGAAAACAATATAATGTTAAGATTAAATATAGAATAATAAATGAATAACACTATACTAGAATATAATACTAGAATATAATGAGACTATTATGGAACGTTTATATGCTTGGTATACTTCTACAAGCCTTCATAAATTCTTAGCCTTTACAACCGCTTGTACACGGTTGCGAGGGCAAGCATGGTAGACATGGATATCGAAGTTGTTTCAGCCCTCTGCATCAAATCAAAAATAAAAATATTTTTGAATTCTTCGTGGTGAGTAAATATTGTTAAAGGAGAGACTAATTACATCGTCGTCGTGGCACCTAGAAACAACGACTGATTGACGCGATGGTTATCAACGAAAAGTTGTCAATCTTGTGAGATTTTGCCTACTTCAATAAACAACGTAAAAGTAGATGAAAATATATAATCAGAAATATTGGGATCATCATACAAACAAAACTTGTATATAATTCAGCATAATCGATGGAGCAGTGGATTTGAAATTCAGTTGCAAGCTTTTTAACCCACATTCCCACAGGTAATTTAAATAAAAACTTGCTAAAAATATATTAAATGTTTATACCTGTCATTGCTATAGTGACAGCGCTGATTCCATTCATTAATGTTACATCTGTAGAATTCATACCCAAAGAAATGAATGATTGATTGTAGATCACCCCATAACTTGGTAGAAATGTATGTATAGTAATCTGAAAATTATTTTATAAAAATATTAATAACACTGTAATACTACAGTAAAGTATAAATAACTCTCATTTATAGATGAGGTAATAAAATTGGATCGTTTCTTGGTTTTTAACTATAATTTGCTTAATAACTTATACATACTTAATAATTTTCTTTCATACCCAGACTTAGACTGATTTTATTCATCAAGTGGTAATGAAAGGTAAAAATGGTATACCAGATATAATTAAATGTCATTTAATATTATAAATAAAAATATCCCATAATAAAGATATTTTTATTTGCTAACCTTTCAAATTGCTACATTGATTTAAAAAAATCTTCTCATATATCTTCGCCTTTCTATAAAACAAACAACTAAAAAAATTCACTGTCAAGGGCGAGTCAAATTTGCTTAACGATGGTTCCGAACCAATTTCAAGATTGTAGGTCAACGGGACATACAACTATAACGGGATGTATAGTTGACAATGTTAAGTATGCACTAATTTTATATGAAATCAATTATAAGAAAAAAATTGTGATAAGTTTCTGTAATATCTGTAATATAAATTTCCACATTCAGATTTTTTTATTTTTCTATACTGCAAGTTTCTACTTCGTGCTAAATTTCAAAACTATATGTTTACGAGAAATATATTAAAATTATTTAGTATGAATATTAACTACAAATATAAGTTTGTAATGATTTTTTTTCTATGTACTTGTTTGTACTTTAAATTTTTGCTTTTCCGACATTTCCTTTTATTTTTACTTATTATAATTTTAACTTGGTACGAAATTTTATAGTCAATGCCCTATTGGCTTAGATTACGAGGCGAATCAAAAGCATTAAGCATCAGCACATATAAAATGCAACAAAAACGACGCTTAAATGCTACCGTCTTTCGATTAGGTTGATTTAGAAGCCTTATTTTTTTTGGTGCTTTGAGAGACTAAAGATTTGAATATTTGATATTAATATAAACTTGATGCGATCCCGAGATAAACGGTCTTCGGTCACAGACAGACGGTTGCTTTTTGAGATAGAAAACATTAAAGAATAGCACGTAATCAACATAACTGATGAGATAAACCAACGACAAGCTAGTTTCAAGCTACTGAATATATATTTTTTTAGATTTCCTGATATAAAATAAATTATTTTCATAGTTACTCGTATTTATATAATAATCTATTTTTATTTAAACCAGTTGATCCTTTCTGCTTTGTCTAGAGTACCAGGGCTATGTTGACATTTTAAATCGATATATTAGTCGAATTGCCACTGTTGAAATTGTAAGTTTGTAGGTCTATTATTTCTTATTATTGTGAATAATAATAACTAATAACATTTCCTGGTTTTCCACATTGGTTAGATAGAGAATAATATAATGACGTACAGGACTCAAATATTTTTTAAGGATGCTTAGGTTATTAAAATATAGTAATAAAAGTTGACTGACGCGTATGAGATATCTATTCCAATTAAGCGCATGAAAACAAAACACAATTAACACTCAGTTTGTTTTTGTTCGCCGAGTAAAGTGAAAACTATTATCACTTTTCACTGATTAGAGTGAAAAAAATTACCAGGGAAAAAAAATATGCAGAACTTACAAAATTAATTGTAACAGCCAGTGCTATCACATAACCCCATCCTCCATCTGGGGGTACGAGTTCATATCTTTTACTTGTTACTTGCTGGGCACTCATTTTGTACACTTACAATGAAATAACAATGATAAATGAGCCTCGAAACAGAAACACCTTGTCTTTTTATCTCATGTCAACAATTTATATGATTTAATTGACGTAATATGTAGAATTACAGTATTAAATACACTTGTTCTTACATATCTTATTTATTATTTGTCCTAAAACATGTCCACAATTAGATTCCTTAAATTTTAATCATTTCTTTTCCGTTCAGCATTTTTATGCACCAAATTATTTATATCAATCAATAATTCAATCAAAGCAGCCTTTTCGGATCCACTGCTGGACATAGGCCTCTCCCAGGGAGTGCCTATGTCCAGCAGTGGACCCGAAAAGGCTGCTTTGATTGATTGATTGATATAAATAATTGTACCTATTTCAGGATTGAATCAACGGGAAGTATAATTTATAAAAGTTTACCAACTTAAGATTTCGGGCACATTAACTTATTTTGTATGAAATGAACTACCAATATAAGTTTATAATTATTTTTTTCTATGAAATAAGGGCTGGC
>JAKRZM010000796.1:0-28532 GCA_036379175.1 Heliconius cydno galanthus | reverse complement strand
GAAAAGAGACGTTTATTAAAAAAAATATTTCAAAAATGGTAATTGCCTCCTACTACCACCTGGTAGTTGTATGTCATAGCTTCGGTCGGAAGCTTTAAAAAAAGAGCGAGATGAACTTCAATCCCATATTGATCAAGATTTTCTAGAAAATATCTTATAAAATATAAAGTTTATTTCAAATGTTAAATAAAACCTTCTCCTTTAAAATTCTTAACCTTACATTTTTCCATTCTTCATCAGTCATCCAATACTCCTTCGAGATGTCTAACATATTAAAAATTTCTATGCCTTTTCTGACAACTTGGTTCTTGTCTTCAGAGATCTCCACAAAGCTAACCGAGCCGTACAAAGATCCTAACCTTTCAGCTAGATCTTCTAGATCTAGGTTACTCGTTCCAGTGGTATCGTTGATGATGACTTTAAGAAAGATTCTTTTAAGTTTTTCAGTATTAAAATAAACAAAGTTTAGTCTTTTCAAGATCTCATCTGTAACGTTTTCATGTTTTTTAAAATATTTGACGATATGCGTTTTTATATGTTCATCATCCACTTTAATGCCTTCTGAAGATTGCATATTCTCAGATAGATTAGAGAAGTTTTTTTCTTTTTTATGCTTCTGTTCCATATTCTCAATCATTTTCTGGAAGCAATCGCATCTTTCCTGTAGCATGTGAATGTTTCTAATATGCTCAAAAACTCTGCTTTGTCTTGTGCTTCTCATTTCACACAGTGAGCAAGAATAATACGGTATATCTTCCATGATCTTAACTTTGTGGTATTCATCAGCAAAATCTTCATCATCTAACAAAGTAAACCCAGGATTTGTTTCCTTAGATACAATAAAACTATCATAAACCCAGTAATCTTCTATAAGAAATATAGAGGTATACGTCTTGTTGATATTAATAATCAAGGATTGTTGGAATGCCTTACCAAAACACAGGCCTAGTGAGTAAGGAACCAAAAGAATGCCCTTAAAAGCAATACTATTAAGAAACATATCACACAAAGCTACAATCTGTGATCTAGTTAGGATGTTGTTAAAAACAAAAGCTACAAAGTTATTCTTAGGACTGTATTTTTTAAGTTCGTCAATTATCTTTAGTTCAAATTGGTCAATAGCAGAATGGATACTTCTAAATTTTTTTGTATCAAACTTTGAGAGATTAAAAATACCAGAAACAGAAATTTTCTTATCATTTATGTATACAAAGTCATTATCGAGTATTACAGTCAAAATCCTTGCATTATTTCTGTAATTAGAGTATTTGTACTTCTCTGGGCTATAATAGGAGTTATCTACTCTACCATATGTACTGTTTACATATTTAGACACAACATTAATTTGTTCAATACGTTCAGTATTCATATTTTTTGGTTTGTATTTTAATACTGACATTTAGGGGCAAATAAAAATATGTTTTAATGGAAATAAATTTGTTCCTTATTTGAAATATAGATGAAATACTCTCCTTGGCATTTCTATATCTATCAGCAGGTAAGTAAACTTTATGATTTAAAAAATATTACAAAAAACCTTCTTTTTGTAAAACAGAGATATTATTATTATTATGGTAAGATTTAAGTGAAATCTAAAACTTTTTGACGTGTGAATTTGTATGATTGGATCAATCGACGTCGTCTAGAATAGAATAGCTTTAAGTGCAGAAAAACACGAAAGATCATGGAAACATTGCAATCAAAAAGCAGATTACATCTCAGCATATTTGTTAAAAACATAGCAGCTCAAAGAAATAAAGTTATGTTTTGTTGAAATAGATGAAAAAATATTAGTTGTTAAAAAAACAAACGTTAAAGCGGTCAGCTTTAGCTCTGTCGTAGTTCAAAGCAACCATGGATTTTAAATTGCATTTATAAATAAATAAATAAATGAACTTTAATGAAACTATAAAAAAAGATTGAAAGAAGGACCAAAAGAGATTCTACAAACACCCAGTAGAATTTTAAATTGGATTTTTTCCTAAATATTTATAAAATTACCTTTAATTGAAATTACAAAAAATAATACACTTTCTTGCCTTAGTAAATAAATTGTGCTTAAAATTTACTTTGATTTGAAAAGTACCTGCATAGGTAAATCTTTAACCTTCTGTAAGCAACGCTTTTCAAGCGTGGAGTATCCCATACCTACTGTTCTGGGTTTTTTTTCGTATGCTTTTTTTTTATTTGATCAAAGAAGGTCTTATTTTTTATTTTTTTTAAATATTCCAACCTGAATTATATTTTGTAAATGTAAGCATGTTTTATTAAATAAATAAAGATATCTTTAATATTTTTTCTTTCATTTTATAAAATAATTTATATTTGTACATTTTACACGTCAATAAAGTACTTTTTAAATGATTTTTTAACTTTTTTATAACTTTAAGTATGATTCTCATTTATAAGACTAAGTAGTTACTTTATGTATTTTTTGGAGGGTTATATTACATCTGTTGGATGTATTGATTTACTCGTTTTATAATCTTTAATATTTTATATTCCACTGAATGCTCGATTGTAGTTACATAATGTTTCAGCTTTTAAAGAGGAGTTGAAAGTGTCCGTTGACTTAAGCCTAAATTTAAAATTTGATGCATTAAAATTCAAATTTACATGAACATCAATCATCTGTCATCTAATAAAAAAAAATCAAGAAATATACAAAACTATGTGATAAACCTAAAATGTAAACGTATTTACTGTTTATTTTTTTAATTTGAGGTAATATACTTTGAAGATTAATTATTAATATTAAAAAAACAATTTCTATTGTTTATGTTTACATTAAATAATATAAATAGACTTGAAAGATATTCAGGTTCTTAGAATGCATATTCTTTTTATTAATTTCCATAAATATTTATTTAATTTTATTTGTTTGTTTATCCTATTTATGCAGAACATCATTTATGTCTACAATGATAAAAATCCATTTGGTTATAATAAAATATATTATCAGGATATATTTGACGAGGAGGACAACTTGTTGAGGTATGAAGATTGTGATTTTTTAAACATCTGTGTATGTTCTGTTGATAAATTTCTATTTGACACACAGATAAGTTTCTCTGTGTTCAGAGATTCTAAATATTTCTTTAGCATAACTAAGATTCCTTGGTCATCGGATGTTATAACAGATACACTAAGATTTAAGGTAGAGCTAACAAAGTTTCTTAAGGAATACTTTATGGTAAAATTTAAGATGATAAAAAGTCATGAGGATTATATTCTTTTTTTACTTTAGGCATAATTTGATAAATAGCATAAAAATTGAGTTGTACAAAAATACTAATGTGATTGTAAAACAAGTTCGTTTTTATAAAAAATACTGCAGTGGGGACATTTGGTCTGTAGACTTAGCTTCCTCTAACGATGTCTGTAGAAACAGAAATAATCCATCAACACTAAAATCTAAAGATAACTTCATAGTGACTAGAGGTAATATTTCAATAGAGAAGAAGAACTTAGAGGTATTCAAAGACTTGATGGAAATCATAAAATCTTCTAATGTAAGAAGTAACACATCACTCTTTTTTCTTTTTATAATAGAAAAGTTAGCATTAGATGTGTTTCTATATACTGTAAAGTTTTGTATCCCAGAAAACAAGTACAAAAAATATACTTCTTCTACAGAATTTCAAGGTCTCTTCAAAACCTAAATTACGATACTCTATCATTTTATTACCTAAATAATGCGATTAAATGCTTAGGAAACACATTGAGCTTAGAGTTAACTGAGTATCTAGTTCGGAAAAATTTCGAATCTGTACATAAAAGGAATTGGAAAATAGAAATTAAAAATATTCTGAGCTCGCTAATGAATGAAGAGCAATGGTTGCTAAGTAAAATTGAAAACACTAAACCAGATTTTAATGCTGAAACAGACATCTTAGATGCAAAAATTGAATCAAACAATGTTATTTGGAAGATAAGTATTTCATTAGAAAAGATTCATAGAAAAGATCATTTTAAAATATGTAATTTAAAATCTGATGAAAATTATTTTTCAGACAAAATCATAATCAAACTATCATTTTTGAACAGAAACAGCATTTACTTAGAGGGAATTGAGTGTCAATTTAAAGGAAGTCTAGAAAATTTTATTGTTCCAGTACACAAAGAACTAAAATTAGGAGCGAATGAACTATATTTCTGCATCAAAACAAAATATCATTTTTTACTAAAGAAAATACTGGAACAAAGAATGTTATGTTGAGAAGTCCTCAAAGTATTGTTTTTAAAAGACTTATATTGCAGTTAAACAAAAGCTACAGTATGAGAAATACTAAGATGGTTTATTTCAGCAAAGACCATAATTTTAAAATTTTAAGCATCATTAGAAATGTTAATTATGATGTTTACATTCTTAAATTTGATAAAGAAACAAAGATTATAGCATCATTGATCTTCAATGTATCAAACCTTCACTATGTATTCTTTGAAAAAGAGGAAAAAAAACGATTTATTAGTTATGAGTTGTGTGATGGGTATTTTGAAAAAATTGAATTATAAGATCATTGAATTTAGTTTTATTAAATCAGAAGAGATCACCCCATGACCGAAACAGAGAAGATTGACGAAATTGAACTAAGTGACGATTCTTCTGAAATACATCCTAATATAGATGAGAAGAGTTATAAAAAATGGAGAAGACAGATGAGAGGGGAGGGAAAGTCAAGGAATAGAGACAGGTTAAAGGAGTTAAAAGAAAAGACGGATATCTCACAGGAAGAATCTGACGAGATACAGAAACTTGAGAAGGCATTAAAACCTCACTTTATTTCTAAATCTGACGGTGGTTTTAGAATATCTAGTGGATGTGAGAATGAGAGTGAAGACATCGATTATTCCGAGATTAGCTTCTAAGCTTGGTTAAAGATAGTTCTTTAACTAATTTTATCGATATAATTTCATCTTCTCGTTTAGATTTGGATAAGTTTGAAGATTTTGTATTGTTCAATTTGAGCGAGAATATTAAGGAAGGTAACGATGATGTAGGATTGATTTTAAGCAAAATATCTCTGTATTTAGGATATGTCAAGAACAGCGGCAGGTTATTTATAAATAGACTGTGCGATGAGTTACAGATTCCTGATAAGAAAGTTTTATTTGAAGAGGATGTAAAGAAGTACTACTGTGAATCTAAGGATGCTATTTTAGCATTACAGAAGAATTAAATGTGATTATTTATCTAATTATTTTGCTCTCGTTAAATTTGGGATTATGATACCGTCCATTCGTTTAGATATTTCTGTTATTTGTAGCTTAATAGGTGTTTTATCTTTTGCAGAAGAAGATGAGAGCTTTTCTAAGTTTTAGGAAATTTATGTATTTAATCTTGTCTTTGTGTTTACATATATTCTTCGAAAAACTCAATTTTTACGGCATTCTTGTTAATTAAAAGATTAATATAAACAGATTTCTTTTACAAACAAAGCTTTTCCATTAAATATATCCAATTTAAATGTTTTGTATCTCTTTCTTACATCAATGTCAAAAAGAGTCCTAAACAAACTGAGGCATTAAAAAAGTTAATTCTTTTTTTTCGAATTTATGCGTTAAGCTTTTAAACTAGGTTTAAGTTTTGTGGTTGCACGAATTTTATTTTATGACATGCGATTCATATAATTTTGACAATAGAATAGGCCTGTTTCTGTTAAAAAGTTAAATAAGCCATTTAAATCAAAATTCTTAGAATTTAAAAACCTTTCTTTTACATTACACATAAGAAATTTGAGAGGATTCGGTATTTGTCGACTAAGAAAAGATAAGGCAATAATTTTTAAAGGTTGTGTATGATTAAAAACAGAGATTCTGGTCATTTTGTTTACAAAAAAATTAACAGTAGTCTGAATATCTTATTTCAAATTACTTTTAAGAAGTTGTGTCACAAGGAGGATATCTTTGTGCCTGTAGTGTAGCTATACTTGTCCTCCATATCTGAGCGGAGGATGTTTTAAATATGTTATTTTTATAAACCCTAGAATGAAATATTTTAAAATGAATAATTTTGAAACAAATGGTAGCTTGGAAGAGTCCAAGCCTAACAAGTTGTTTTATGAAAATTTACAAAGACCTTTTAAAATGTATTATATTTTTTCTTATTACAAAATGATCTCAAAATACTTATTCTACAAGTCGTAAAAATATTTCTTTTAAAGTTTTTAATCACCCCAATGTCAGATATAAATGATTTTATTTCAAATCTTTCGATTGAGAAGACACATCAGAATATCTATACGAAAGATGAGGCTAGATTTTTGTACCAGAGCAATTACAGAAATCGTATTCTTAAGGAATTGGAAATACGAGAGGTTCAGAATAAGGTTAGAAACAAAATTTTGAATAAAGAAGATGAAGGTAAAGTTGATATCTTATTTTATAAGGGTAAAGTTTCGGATGACCTATCAATAAATGATATGAGCAATCTTTTGAGTGATTTTAGTTCTTCTGAAAACGATTTCTCCGAGGTTGAAAATGTGAAGTTTAGTAAAAAAAGTATGACTTTGGGAAAGTCTAAGTAAATTATGTTGAAGCTGAATATTCTGGAGACAGTGTTTGTGAAGAAGAAAGTAACGGAGAAGAGGACTTATCTTCTTTTGTTGACAATGAAGAATATAGTGACATGGAAACCTTTAAGTTGTACCAATACAACCTCACCTTCAATTTTTTCTCTTCATAAAGAGAAAAAAAATGAAGGTGAGGTTGTATTGAGGCAGCTAAAAAATAAATTCGGGAAGAAAAAAAATAAATTAATAAAAAATGAGTTTACAGATATTAACATTCTTTCTGATTCATCTGAGGACATTGGTTTTTCTGAACTAGATGTTGAATACGAACCTCTCAGAGCAGAAAAGAAAACTTTTAGTTTCTTAAGTGACGAAGAGAAGAAAGTAGATGCGAACAGTAATCTAATTACTTTTAATAATTTAGATTACGTAGGTAAAAAATTAAAAAAAAAGGAAGAACAATTTAAATTTAAGGATTGAAATTATGTTCCTTACTTTCATATATGAATTTCTAAGTTTGATGATAAATGTTGAATATAACTTTTTTATCATTTTTCCTATTGCTTCGTATTATAATAAATGAACAGCCCTTAAAATAGAAATAAATACTTTTAATGAAGGATCTTGTAAACGGTATAAAACGCCGAGCCTATTAAAACTAAGTTATTTTCGGTGGAGTAAGTTATATCACTCCGAATTCCTAAGTATCTCAGAAAATCAATAGTCATTTCAATAAACTCATCATCATAATCTTCTTTATCATTGAATCCTGATCCATTTAAAATTATTTCCCACTGTTCCTGTTCTTTTAGAGAAATTATGGCTGCTAGCAAGGAAACCAAAATCTGCTTAGACCTAATCGATAGTATTTTATAATATTCATGTTCGGGTGCGTTTGTATTTTTAGCTATCTCTTGAATGTTATTTTTATTAATATTCCTAAATCCTAAGTTTCTTTTCTTTGAAATCCTGTTTAGCAGGGGAATTCTACAGCCGTTGGCAGTAATTGTATCTAGAAAATTAATAGTTACACCAGAAGATTTTATTTCTTGTTCCTCGGGAAGCGTTTTCATTTCAGGGAAAAAAGCACCCCATTCAGAATTGTAAACATATTTATTACCGTTTGCTTCAAAAGAAAAGGCGGCATTTGTTTCAGTGCCAAGGATTATTGCCACGTTATTACTTGACTCTTTAGATTTGCTGTAGAAGTTTGCAACAGCATCATTTAGGACACTCTTGATCTGCAGACCACGTTTAAGGCACTTATTTGCACCTGAATATTTATTTTCTAACAAATAAAGAATAGAATCAAGCCAAAAAGCTGTAAGGCGAGCTCTGTCCTCTTTGGACATCCATAAGTCGAGCGGGCCACATGGCATCTCCCCCTTAGTGCTTCGTTCNACATGCTGTCACTATTTTATTTTTTATTGTATGTCTGTCGATGGTTTTTGTTGACACGAATAATTATTTCCATGTAAAAAAACATGATAACCTTAAAGAAACACAAAGTATCGATTTCGATACAAGATACATTTAAGGGTTAAAACAAATTGGATAAGAAAAGACAATACTACAGAAATCAGGGGTAACATCATTCTTCTTTACATAACTGACAAGCTTTTCTGCAGCCCAGTCGTGCCAGTATTTTTCTTTTATATTCTTTTCGTTCCTTGGATACTCAATTCCTACAGTTTTAACTACCCTGTAGTCTACAAATAATACCCTCATTAAAATCTATTTCTATTTGAGCTATCTTAAAGTATGTACCTCCCATGTCTAGAACAATGATCCTTATGTCGGTTAAGTTTTTATTAAATTGATGAGGTTCCACATCCTGGACAAGATATTCTAGATTTTTATCTAAGTCTTTTTTTATATTACCGATATCACCAGAAATCTTTTTGAAATACTCATCCTTGATTTTTTCCATCTGTGATCTATCTAATGATTCGATCTTATCTAAAGTATGAGCTAAGCATATCAAAAATAGTAATTTTTGAGCAATATTCATTCCTTACGAAATATTTTTTTCTTTAAATATTTTTTAATTTATTTAAACAAACAAATACTTAATTAATTTTTAAATACGAAATTAAAATCAAGGAAAAGAATAGGAATCTATTAAATGATAATAAACTATCTAGTTCTAATTTTAAATAACAAAATGATACTTTAATATAGCAGAAAATAGTTTTTAAATTTAATTTAAGCCAAAGGTTTTAATAATTATTTAAAAGAAAATGATAGCTCATTTTCTAAAATCTATTACTTAAAATGAGTTTATTAAGATTACTTTATCACTTTCTCTAACATCATAGTATTTGATAACATTTAACAATATCTCTAACTAGAACTTAAAATCTGGTCTAAAATCAATATAAATGATTGGTATTTTAATTAATTAAAATATTAAATGTATTCTCCTTAAAAATTTATTCATGTACAATTATAAAATCATTTAATTGCTAAGAATAGAAAAGATATAAGAACATGATAAACAATAGAAGTTTTCTTTATCTCTAAAGTTTACATCAGTCCCTTTTAAAAAACTTTTTGATTTAGAAAATCTTTCGTAGGAATTTTAGGTGAGGACAAAAAAAAAATCATCTAATTTTTTAAGATTAATTGAGATAAGGTTTCTGTAAAGATGAAATCTTTAGAGGTTAAAGTTAGCAGGTTAGATAAAGATGTATAAAAACATAAGACAAAGTCTTGTGTTGATATTATTGTCTATAATATAAATGGTTAAATACAAAGTATCTTGGGATAGGTTCAGTTTCTCATGGATCCCAATGATCTAGTCTATGATATATGATCTAGTTGTCCAAGGAATAGCATTGCTCGTATATACATAAGAGCTATCATTCTCCCTGAAATATTTTAATATTGCTTTGGAATATTTGTCAACCATACTTATCTCTCTTCTATCATACAGTATTTGAGAATTGTGTATAATTTCCTCCTCCTCAGTAAGAAAAAGTCTTTTGTCAGATTCCTTAGCTGTTTTACTTGTTATACGTATTTTTCAAGGCTTCGTGTTTCCGACGAGAGTTGACCATATTAAAAAATGAGGATTATGTTTTTTTTATACAACACAAAAAAAAACAAATAAAATTTCTTTTTAGACAAAAACAATCTGTAATTTAATGATATTTTTTAGAAGGCAATTTCAGAGTATAAGAACACTTCTCAAGATATAAAATTTAATAGAAAATGATTAATAAGTTAAAGTATCTCACTTTCATAATGAGTCTTAAATATTCAATAGAAATGATCATAATAAATCATTATCAAAAATCTAAATTTAAGAGGTTCAAGTTACTTAAAAATTTATTGTTTCTAAACATAGATTAAAAAATGAGGGAGACAGCTGAGCAATGAAGCTTACGATAGGAACAAGTATACACCAGAGGAAATAAAGTTGTCAGAAATTATATGCTACCGGACAGGTAGTTATTACAGGATAATTTAAATTAATCTTTAACTTTTCCTCAATTTTTTCATACTGTATATTTCCAGATACTAAATCCTTAACTATATTTTTCAAACATTGTATAATAGACCATTGCTTGTGCTCAGCCATATTATTAAGAAAATTATATTCTCCTGGGTATCTTGAATCATTGTAAAATCTAGGTAAGTTGTAAAACTCGGTAAGCTTACCAATCCCTATAAAATTAATGATTTCATATAAGCTAAACTTCAAATCTAGAATAGTATCTACGTTAAGAACACCATGAAGAAGAAGATCTATCTTCTTATGCTTAGGAAAAACCAATCCTGGACAGTCAATCAAGTTCTTCTTTTTACAAAGCTCTATGGTTTGTATATACTTTGTTTGTCCTGGTGTTTGAGATACTTTTACCTTTTTAAATTGCAAGATAGCATTTATAGTAGAACTTTTTCCAACGTTAGGATATCCTACAAAACCAATATTACTATACTCAAGGCCTACAAGATACTTTAAAACATCATTGTCTTTTATAGCAGAGTAATAATGCATTTCATAACCATCCACTTCCATTCTTATGTCTGTTAAATCAGATTTATTCGAAAGAATTATATATTTCTTGTCTTTATACATCTTCATAATATCGTCGTTGATAAAGAAATTAGGATTTCGTGAATCTATTATCTGAACTATAACATTAGATCTTTCGCAAGTAATCCAAAACTGCCTCCATATTTCGAGATTTCTTTCGAATATAAGATGAGAATTTCTTCTTTTCCATTCATTAAAGACGTAGAGCTCAATCTCCTTCTATTGTTCTTTTGTAAATCCCTTGTAGGGGACTCTAGGAGGAATTGATAGTGTCATATCTAACTTTTCTATCAAATCTTGAGCTATGCAATTATTTTCAGTTAACTCTTCTTCCTCTACGTCCTTAGAATTAGAAATTTTCTTATTATTGATTTCTAAAATCTCTGATAACTTTTCTGCTCCACAATATTTAACCACTGAGTCTTTTACTTTACTTTTTTTATCTCGACATTAGAACTAAATCTTTTTTCAATAATACTTTTTCCAAATGATGATTTCGTATTTGTCGATAGATATATTTTTAAAAAAAAATACTCCTCAACTATATGTCAAAATATATTCAAGGGCGTCTCATTGGATCAGGAACATATGGAGAGGTCTATGAGGCTATAGACATAGAGAATAACAATCTTGTAGCTTTAAAGAAAATTAACTTGAATGAAAAACAGGGAATGCCTGGAACAGCTCTTCGTGAAATTTCAATATTGAAGAAAATAAAACACGTTAACATTATAACTTTATATTCTGTTATACACACAGACAATTTGCTTACTATGGTATTTGAATACATGGATTATGATCTCAAGGACTACATTATGAAGAACAGCAATCCTATTTATCTTATCAACCAGCTAGTATCTGGTATTCACCATCTCCATAAGAACAATATAGTACATAGAGATCTTAAACCACAAAACATATTGGTAAACAAGCATGGAATTCTAAAAATAGCAGACTTTGGACTATCTCGTAGTTTAGACATTAGAATTCCTCCATACTCTTCTGAAGTTGTAACGCTCTGTTAGAATTGATAAGGGCAACTATGAGAGGTGGAAGAAACAAGTTAAAGAAAAATTTTAGTTTGAGATTGAATGTACCTGATTTTATACTGGAAATTATGGTTAGATGTCTTGAATTGGATTATGATAGTAGGATTACTGCTGATGAGATTGTGTATATTTTAGAGGAGAATGTAATATAAATAATTTTTTTATCATATTTTATCTTTTTTATTTTAAATTTTTGGAAATTTCTTTTATGGAGACCCTAAACCAGCAAAAAATAATTAATTCTTCTAAAAATTAAATAACACGCATTTTTTTGTTTTAACATTTATTTTTTTCTTGTTGTTGATTTATCTCATTTTCTTGAAAAGATTTTTTGTTTCTTATCTACTTGAAAGCATTTTTAGTTTTTAAGAAGTGTTAGGTTTTAACCTTAACAAATGTATTGTCTTATAACTCTCATGGCTCTTTAAAAGAAACCTCCTCTCGGATTTCTTTCTCCGAGTCTTCTATCTGCAATATCTTACTAAAAATCTTTCAATGTATTAGTTCTTTGGATTTCAAATCATTATGCTACCTTTTTATTAAAAAAATCCTATCAGTTATGTTTTTGATTCTAAAGTTAGGTTCTTAAAGAAAAGGTTCGAATAGACTCTTGTTTTAATTTTACAAAATATCCAAGAAGAAAAATTTTTTAACATAAAGTATGATCCTTAATCAAGGTTACTTTAGTTAAAAAAATAAATTAGCTTTAGGATAAAAAAAAATTATTTTACTTCTTTTTATGGAAAGCTTTGCAAAATATCTTTTTTTGGAATAAAATGATGCTTATCACGTCTTTTTAAAAATGTTAAATATAAATCATTTTTAGATAAAGCCTAATTTTCTAATGAAGCAAAAACGCCAAAATTTGTTTGATAACAAGGAAATGTATGCATTAACAAGATAAAGAAATATATTCTAAAATAAAAGTTTTAATGAACAAGTTGAACAAGTATTGATATAGAAGACATCCAAATATCACAGTGATTACTTTTTATATCAATGCTCTCTGATACAATATTCTTTATATTTTGTTTTAATATCGAAGAATCTTCGATCGTGTTAATGCACCCAACAATCTGATTCATTTTCTCTAAAACTTCAGGAGATAAATCCTTCTGAGGTTGTTGCTTAAATACTGAAAATCTTCTTACTGCATCTTTAATCTTATTTCCTATGATCAAATTGTTCTTCTTAGAGGCTTCAGCTTTAAGTTTCTCAAATGCTATCTCAAAATCTTCACATAACTTCGGAATATCATAACTAGATTCTTGTGGTTTATTTAGTGGAGAATTTTGATTTGGGGAAACATAAGATGTCCCTGGCTTTGGGTTCGAATTCTTTACTCCCTGAGTTGATTGATGATTTGATGCATTTATTTGTGAATATGTCGTTAAAGGAGATTGAGGTTGAGATATTTTACCATAAGTTTGGGAAGGTGGACTTAGATGAGTATTAATAGGTTTTTTGATATGAGAGTATGATGATGATCCTTCAAATGACCCAAACTGTTTAGATGGATTATTAAAAGAAGTAAATGTTCTGGGCTGAGAATGTGTTCTACCAAGACTTGATGAACTGCTGTTGACCGAGCTCTTGTATAAAGGCACATTCTTTGGTTGTGGCTTTGTGCTAAAGCTACTAGGTTTAGTTTGATTCACTGATTCAGAAACATTTTGTAAATGTTCTTTTGGAATCTGTGTTTGCTGCTGATTTGAAGATCTGCTGGGAATTGGAGGTGGTTTTATAGTTAAATTGCTTATATTTTTATTTAATGAGCCTGTATACATCGGTAGTTTAACCTCATTTTTTATTGGGAACTTAAAAGAATTATCCTGTATGTTTGGTTGCTGAATATTAGCAGCAGGAGGCTGAGGCCTGATTACATTTTTAGACGTATTCAAATTAGACTGAAATTCATTGCAGGAAGGTTTATTATTAGAAACCCTAGATTCCAAATCCCTTGAAATTCTAGAACTAGCAAAGAATTGAGAACTCATATTCTCATTCTTCATACCAACGCTTACTTTTTGAGATAACCAGAACCTCCAAAAACTATATTTTTATCATTACCAAACTTCTTAGAAATGTATGCATTTATTTCCTCATCTGAGAACTTTACATCTTTGACAAGGTCATACATTCCATTGTCCGTAGCATACCAAAAAAATTCAAATGAAATAGGATCATCGAGACATATATCAAGATATTTAGCATTCTTTATGACTTCATAATAGGATTTAAAAAAATTTCCATCTCTCCGATTTTATTTGGTACATTTAAATCCTTGTGAACATCTTTAATATAGGCTAAATAAAATTTTCGCAGTTCCTTTCAATAATATTAAGCTTATTATTAGTTTTTTCATCAGCAAGCAACAATTCAGCTATCTTATACCTACTTTCCTTGTTTAAATCGTACTTACCATCAGAATATAAAGCCCTCAGGACCTCTTGAAATAAATCTTCTTTTTTTCGATTTCGAGTTTTTTATGCTCAACTTTGTGAATAGAATCAGAAACAATAAAATTATCCAGGAGAATCTGAGAAGTCAAAGACAAAATTTCTGTGGTTCTTCTTGGAAGAACTTCTGTAGATCCATTTGTAAAAGAGTAAGAGTTAATTGGATCCTTTACTGAAAAACTGATGTCAAATACACTGTTAATATCAACCTGTTCCTTGATTGTATTAGTATTCACATCTACGTAATCTATTTTATTTTTAGAAAAAGATGCAATAGTGTTATCATTTAAAATTTCAAAGTTTAACAAGCTCGAGTCATGGGATTCAATAGTAATCATACTATCAGCACTTAAGTTAAAGGAGTGTAAGCAGTTCAAATTGGTTGAAGCAAAGATAGATGTTGGACAAGAAGGGTGCCATGAAACGTTGTTGATCATGGAAATATCATTATTCTCAATAATCATAGCAATATTCTTTGCTTTTATGTCTAAAACTAAGATCTTTCCATTATCTGTACCAGCACACAAAATTCGAGAAACCTTTTTATTCCATGATAGAGATGTTATATTTGCATCAATAGTAATATCACTTTTGTATTGCTGATCTATTTTGTCTAGATTCCAGAAAATAATGTTTCCGTTCTTAGAACCTGCAGCTAAGACATTTTTAGAAGCGTTAAAATCCACTCCAAGAACGTCACCTTCCAAAGCTTTACATGATTTAAGAATATTAAATGAAGTCTTGGCATCTGGATCAGCAGATGGCTCATATAACGAAAGAATTCCATTGTCATGACCTGTTGCTAAGATGCTTTTTGTATCTTTTTTACACCAAACCAATTTGCAGAACTTAGAATCTGTTTGCAAAGTAGGAAAATGTATATCCCTGCTGTAATCATAGAGTGAAAGTTCTGAAGTTAAGGAAAAGCTTGTATCAAACAGTTTACTTTTCGTCCCTAATGCAATGTAAGGATTTTTTTTAGAGAAAGCTGACAGGCAACGTTTATTTAATTTCATAGGGGTAAATATTTTATTTTATTTATTCAACAAAAATATTTAAGGACACCTTAAAGTTTATGATCTTTCTATTTCCAAAATTACTTACGTTTAAAAGAAAATTTCATGGAGGGTTGAGAGTATCAATTAATTTAAAATTTCCTTTGTCTGTTCCTAAATCTTTAAATTATTTTTTTGTAAAAAGTATAACACTAATATCGTTCAATATCACACTAAAATAAAAATTATTAGTATTAGAACAACATACAAGTAAGCAATTAGATGATTCATGATGTTTAAAAATTAATATGACAAGAAATTTAAGTACAATAAATTTAAAAATTTCTAATCAATGTTTAATGCTTAGAAAGATTTTTAGCATATAACCATAAAACTGATACATACATTTATTGTTAAAATGCATTAAAGTTAAGTTATTATATTTTTTTAATTTTGTTTAATTTCATGTCGATATATTTTTTTTAGTGACGCTAAAGAATCTATTTTATATATTTTGAAAGAAGTTTACCTTAAAAAATTTGATGTATGGTATTGTTTCATTTGAAATATAATTTATTTTTAAAAAATGCTCGATAGCTTAGTTCTCTCAACTATATGATCTAAGACTTGTATGGACCATAACATGGAATGTTGAAATATCAACTTATAACAATAATTACTGACTGGATAAATAGGATTCAGAAGGATGGAAAATAATTCACTCGCAAGGGTGATCAAAGGCTTCGCAGCCATTTAATAACAGATTCACAAGAGAATGACAAACATAAACGTCAACAGTGACAGATTATTAACAACTTACAATAAAATGTTGCTACTTAAAATTTGTTAATTATAATGTATAATAAAGTTAATTATTTAAATTAAGAAAAGAAAACTATTATTTTAAGAACTAGTATTTGGTCTTGAACACTGACAGAAAATATGATATTTGATCTAAATTGAAGCTTATATCCTGTAAGGCTTGGTACTATCCAAGCTGTTAGGTGTTTTAAAATTAAGAATATTTATTTCCTTCATAAGGGTAAAATTATTCCCTTTTTTATAATTGTATATTTTTAACTATAAGGGTAGAGAATTGTCTTAATGTTCCGGAACACATGGTATTCGTAGAACGCAAGGAGAATCTCCTTGTGACATATCCGATAACTAGTCTTGAGAGTAATGCTTGGGAATATATTCTTAGAATAAAGAATAAAATAGGATTTTAAAGGATGTGATCATTCTCCTTACACTTTAAACTCAAGATCCTGATGTCAAATGTATTGTATCTTAATATAGAGAAACTGTCTTTCTGAATCCATAACATAATGATTTAATACATAACCTTATATTTTGCTAATACATAAGAGAATTGTTTATGATATCAAGTTGGATATCCTTTCAACGTAAAAATGCGTGTTAATTTTTACTGTATTTCTTGATATGAAGATCCAGATCATTGCAAGTTCACAAAAAAATATCATTCTTTTTTATAAGCTAAGCTGAAAAAGTATGTTAAGATGTAAATTACCCTTTTTCTACTGTGTCTCTCGATCTTTTTCTTGTTTTGTTTGCAGTAAAAGTTATTTAATTTTTTACCATCCCTCTTTCAAATCTCTGAAACAGACAACTATAAGCACTGAAATCTACTTTTAATATAAAAGCGTCCTCAGTATCAAGGTTTTCCTGTTTATTCAAGATAAATAACATTTATTTATAAATGTGTTATAATTATACTTTTGTTAATAGAAAATATATTTGTATGGTTCATTTACCTGTTTCTAAAGGTTTTTTTAGGTTACCTGGATTTAGATTCCAATTTAATGTAGATTTGTTAAAATAGAAATCCTTTATAATATTCAATTTGTTGTGATATCTTTTACCTGATTTAAATTTAAAAAAATATCTCTAATTTATATATATGTTTCAATCATAAAAAAATGATTTCAAAAATTATTTAAAAGACAAAAAGACTCGTCTCTTAGAGTTAAATTAATTAGATGTAGAAACTATTGTGTTAAGCACATAACCCAGGTATAACTTCTAATTTCTTATTAGGTGATTTTATAATCGAAGTGTTTTTTATAATCAAACAAGAATCCTTTTTTACGTCTATAAAAAAATACCCTTACTATGGAATTACCACCTATAGCCCAATCAAACTTTAATGAGGTCCGAGAAAGTTCATTGGAGATGATTAAAGTAGATAGAGAAAAATTTCTGTTGATTTTAAAGGATGTATTGTCAACTATTCCAAATAAGTCTTCAATGATTCTAAAATTAATTCAAGATATCAATGGAGAGACAGAAATTTAAAAAGATGTTTTAGAGATATTGAAAGATGTCATTCATAGCAAAGAACCATACGAAAGTATTTCAGGATTGTGTTTTGCTCTAGGGTTTGGAATTAATCTTAATATATCCTATTTAGAACAAAAAAAAATAGCAGAGGATGTTTTCAAAGATCAAGTAATTAAGATTGAAAAGGATATCCTAGATAATCTGAAGGAATCTCTTGATAATTGTTACCGCCTTATATATACAAATAATCTAGACAAGTTAAGCAAACATGAATTTGACCTATCCCTGGAAAATCGCGAACCTACTAAAATAGAAGATTTAAACTTAGTTTATTCTAATGAAAGCATCGTTTTTACTGTATTTCAGACGGCTCTCGTGATTGTAAACTACGCCTTTTCTATGACTGTCTGTTTAAATGAGTTACAATCTATCAATAAGGAAAATGTAGGATTTATAGCCATCGTTTATCTTATTGGAAGGGTGGATGATGTTTATCTCATTTAATTGCTTTTTAGACTGGTAAAGGATGAACATACAGCAAAAGTCTTACTATGCATTTTTCCTTGTATGAAAAAAAGACTTTAGAGATGTGCTTATCAGTTTGTTATATGAAAATTTCTGCAATAGGAAGATCTATAAGAATGAAGAAAATCAAGTTGTTCCTTTCAATTCAGAAGAAGAGATTTCATTTATAAGAAAATTCATTGATAAAGAAACAGTTGTTGTTTTAGAAAGTTATTTAAATCCTGAGAGCATAAGAAATTTGATACCAGGTTATAACAATAACATGGAAGATCTTAAGTCTATAAAAAGAGACTAGTTTGTCATTACAGATAACAAGAAAAAATTCTTTGAAGATTTTTGTTACCTAGGATCACCTAGTATCTCTCATTTCCTATCATATCTTGAGATATACAAGGATCACTTCAAACTTAACGAAGAGGAACAGGATATGTTTTTTTAGGATTTTCCAGGAAATATTTAAAGAGAGAGAGAGTTTTAAAAAGATTATACTTGGAAAGATGTGTTTATTTAAAATATTAGATTCTAAATATATTTAATAAATAATATTAAAATGTTTTTTTTGTATAAGCTTAAGACTTTGTGTTATCTTACCTTCTTGTTCTTTTCATTTAAAGATATTTTATGAGAGTTGAAGATTATTTTTAGAATTGTAGAATAATTTAAGTTTTTAATATCATAAAAAAAATAAGATTCAAGAAAGATCAGAAGATAAACACAGACAACTCCCAGAATCATCAAGAAAGAGCTTTATAAAATAAAGAAACATATCTTCATAAGAAGGCATATAGAGGAAAATTTTATATTATTATAATTTCTAATGTCACAAGGAGATTCTCCTTGTGTTCTATGAATACCATGTGTTCCGGAGCATTGACACATGTTCCTTAATATTCTTTTTGTATTAAAATTATATAATTATAAAAAAGGGAAATATTTTTCTCTTATGAAGGAAATAAATATTTTAAACTTAAAACACCTAACAGATTGGATAGTACCAAGCCTTACATCTAGTACAATTTGTAAATAAAAGAAGTAGAATATCATACTAACAATACCAAATTCATCTAAAGAAGCATTTGTGCTTCACATTGAATAAAACTATATTAAAACCTTATCATCTATGTATTTTATCTAGATCATTTAAATGTAATTTACAAATCAAATAAATATTTTTACTAAATTTTCTATAACCTATCTCTTGTTGCATAAAAATTTTGTATGTCTAGTCTCATTTGGGGTTACAAATTCTTCATATCTAGATTGTGTAATTCCACAAACACATGTGTATTTTAAAATTTAAGAGCTGTAAGATTTTAAAATAAGATAATGATAATATTTCTTTATAAAAACAAAATGTTTTTCTGAGTTTAATACTTCGAATGAATTCTAATTATGCGATATAATACAGATAAATAATATTTTTTTTACTTAAAGAAGTTCTTTGATATTTATCATAATAAGTACATATGAACTAACAAATATATTTCTTTTTTGTGATTCATTTATTTTTAAAAAATATGCTTTGGTAAAATTAAGTTAAAGTTTAAACATGTTCTTCGATTGACACAGTTTTATTCATTTTACAAAAAAGTATTAAACATAAAATTTACAAGTTTTATAAACATTAAAGTTTCAGGATTTCAAAAAAATCTTGTAATTATCGGTCCCATCCAAGCTAATAGGTGTTTTGTGTGTATTGTAACTATTTACAGAATTTTTAGAATATTCCATTCTAAGGTTAAAAATAGTAATACTTTTATCCCCCCTCCCAAAATCCACTTTAAAATCATTCTATTATACTAGCCTTTGATATTTTCCAAGGGCATAAGAAAGTCATTTTTGTGAGAAGTCTACTTTGACTGTAATGTTTACATTTATCTAATTAGAAAGTAATCTAATAATTTTGTAATGATGTATGATTACTCAATAATAGAAAAGATAAAGTAGTAGTTACAATAGACATTTTAACACATTAACTTAGATTAACTTTTTTTAAGAATATTTTACACATGGCTCTGTCTGGCAATACCATTATGAATCACTGTGTGAATTTTATGGGTTGGTATCTTCGGATATCGTTTACCATCCTAACGATTATTTTTTAATTGTTGGGGATTTTAACATTTCAAATGCTAATTGGAAGTATTTTGATAATAGGATGAATCTCCAAAATTTTGCTACTAATGACATTTTCGTGGACTCCATTTACCATTTTCTTAATTTTAATAACTTTGAGCAATATAATACTATATGCAATATTAATAATAGATATCTTGATCTTGTAATTGGATATTGTGAATGTCTGGTAACCAGGTGTAGTGATCCTTTGGTACCCGAAGACACACACCATCCTATCCTATAAAAACAAAATAAATATGAATTATGGGAATACTAAAAAACTGTGGAATATACTAAATAAAATCTCGGGCAGAATATGCAAGTCAATTGACGAAGTAGTGTTGTCGGCATTTAATTGTACTAATTTGTCACCGAAAAAGATTGCACAAATCTTCGCAGTAGGTTTTTCAGATGCCGTTAAAAAAATTATCCCAAATTGTAAATTAAAATTACTAGATAGTACAATAGATAATAATCATTCATCCATTTGTAGCATAAAATTTAAAAAAGCATCTGAAAATGACGTGTTAAAATTAATTAAAAATTTAAATGCTAATAAAGCCCCAGGTATCGATAGTATAAGAGGTTTTGAAGTTAAAGCATTGATGAAAAAAATCTGTAAATCTTTGGCCAAACTTATTAATACTAGCGTTGAAATGGGCACCTACCCGGATGAATTAAAAGCTGGTTGTGTGAGACCTGTCTATAAAAAAGGAAAACAAGATGATGTCAGCAATTATAGACCGATCACGGTAACTTCTGTGTTAAATAAAATTACTGAAAAATTTATAAGTAATCAAATTCATTCTTTTTACGGAAAAAATGATATACTGAACAATACACAGTACGGTTTTCGACCAGGTAAAAATACGACAATGTTATTGTCAACATTTACGGACCAAGTAAATACGTGGTTGGATCAGAAACTACATGTTTTGGCACTGTTTATTGACTTTTCCCGTGCTTTTGACACATTAGATCACAAAATACTCGCACAAAGATTAGAAAACACCGGAATACGGGGTCCATTGTTTAAATGGTGTGAAAATTACCTTAGAGATAGGAATTATTGCGTAAAAATAGGCGACAGTTTTAGCACTAGCATAAAAGTCTCGGAGGGCACGGCTCAAGGCTCTGTATTGGGGCCTTTACACTTTATAGCTTATATAAATAATATGAGTAAAATTTTTAACAATTGTATAACTTATCAATATGCTGACGATACTTGTTTGCTTGTAGCTGCTAAAGACGTGAATGAAGGATTAACGTTATTACAGGAAGATTTCGATATGTTAAACAAATGGTGTCATGATAGTCATTTAGTATTAAATCCGCAAAAAACTAAATTGATACATATTCATTCTCCAAACCTCAAAGCAGGTAGCGATATGAATTGTAGTCTTATAGCTCACACTCACTGCTGCTTGCACAACCCCCGTAGCCACTGTGGCTGTCCCTCAATTGAAGTAGCACTATCCCATAAATATTTAGGATTAACTATTGATCACAACTTCAACTGGCATAAGCATATTAATTATGTATGTGATAAGCTAAGATCATTTTTGGCAAATATTTTTATTGTCAAGAATAGATTAACGTATAAGACTAAGATGATGCTTTATAACGCATTAGCTGACTCAATTATGTCATATGGACTTAGTAGTTACGGCAGAACGGACAAAACATACTTGAGTTACATATACCGGCTGCAGGTTAGAATATTGAAGAACATCGTCCCTTTAAAAATTAAATTGCAAGCGGCAACTGATGAAAACCTTCTCTTTAAATACTGCCAAGTTATTCCCCTTTATGATAAAATTAATTTTACAATATTAAAAGAAAATTATTTCGACTTGCAGTTTCAATATAAAATTTCTCATAAAATTGCAACACGTAATATCACACAAAATAGATTAGTTTCACTATCAGCTAGTAACAAATACGGACAGCGCACCCGGGCATACATGGTTCCTAACTTAATAAATAATTTAGACCCTAAAATAAGAAGTAAAATTACTCAGAGGAGCTTAAATCAATTATTAAAAAAACATTATTTAAATCTATAATTTAGACGAGTTTTGGTACTCGAGACAAACCTTCGTGGTTTTTTGTAGTGCCTTCATCAATGTAAATATATAGTTGTATGGATATTTGATAGAAATAAAAAAAAAAAAAAAACTTTAAACATTTTACCTAAGATCGATGACATCTCTCGTAAAGTTTTTACTCCCTCTCGTACTGTGCGTATGTTTCATGTTGCAGACTATATCGAAATTAATAAAGTTTTAGCGGAGTTGGATTGGTTGGTTGATTTGCTTGATAAGGTTGACATTACAAATGCAGTAGACCTATTTTATGGAACCATAAATGAAATTATTTGTAATATGATACCCAATAAAACCGTGTGTGGGTATCGTTATCCATTTTGGTATTCTAATTCTTTAAAGAAAATTATTGCAGAAAAACTTAAATATCATAAGTAATGGAAAATATACAATAGACTCGTGGATTATGATTCTTTCAGCTTATTACGCGATAGACAAAAGAGTACTCAAATTGTTTGTTATGAGAATTACATTCATAAAGCTGAATTTCAAATTAAAAGAAATAGTAAATATTTTTGGAAATTTGTTAAATCAAAAATAACATCTAATTGTTTCCCTGATACCATGTTCTATAATGATGTTGTTGCTGCTGGAGGTGAAGATGTTTGTTATCTTTTTAGCAAATATTTTAACTCAGTCTATCAGCCATCTTCTTCTTGCTGCATGGCTGATGACTTTGTCTCAACAGGTTCAAACATAGGTATTAATTCTGTAATAATAACACAAAATAAAGTTGAGAAGTACTTAAAAAACCTTGATGTTAATAAAGGCTGTGGCCCTGATAGTCTGCCTCCCTTATTCCTAAAATCTTGTTCTAAAACTTTAGCATATCCTATTTACTTACTATTTAACAAATCGTTTTTAACCGGTGTCATGCCATCTATTTGGAAGCGTTCCTATGTGGTACCAGTGTTCAAGTCCGGTGATAGACATAATATACAGAATTACAGACCAATCTCCAAGCTGTGTGTCATTGCAAAAATGTTCGAAAAGATTATATATGATTCTATTCTTCCTTTATTACGTACTGTCGTAATACAACAACAGCATGGGTTTATTACCCATAAGTCAACTGAGTCTAATCTCTGTGAATTGGTTCATCGAGTGTCTTCGTCTATGGATGAAGGGTCACAGGTGGATGTTGTGTATACCGACTTCTCCAAGGCCTTTGATAAAATTTATCATTCAATCCTTATAAACAAACTAAAGGAAGTCGGTATACATGGTGATCTACTAAGGTGGCTATGTTCGTATCTCCAAAACCGTAGTCAAGCAGTTACAGTCAAGGGTTATTGTTCGTCTTTCGTTCCTGTTACCTCAGGTGTTCCCCAGGGATCTCATCTTGGTCCTTTACTGTTTAATTTATACATAAATGATGTGATCCAAATAGTTAAATATTCATTTGTTCTTCTTTACGCAGACGATATGAAAATTTGTAGAAGGATTTCGTCTATATCTGATTGCTTACTTATACAGGAAGATCTTTATATGCTAAGTTTATACTGTAAGGAAAATTCTTTATTCTTAAATATTAATAAATGTAATGTTAGCTCGTTCACTCGTAAACGCTTTCCTTTTGCATTTGACCATCGTCTTGACGGTACTCAGATAACTAGATTGTCTGAGGTTAGGGACCTGGGTATACATCTAGATAATAAACTTAACTTTAATTTACATATCAACAGAACGATAGCTAAAGCATATCGCATGCTTGGCTTTATCTTTAGAATTTCCAAAGGTTTTAAAAAAACAAGCACCCTGATATTTTTGTACAATTCTTTTGTTAGACCTATTCTTGAATACGATTCTACTGTTTGGAACCCACACTATAAAATATATATTAACCGGTTAGAAGCTGTTCAAAATAAATTCGTTAAATTTGTATATTTTAAAAAACAAACCCTAAATGAGGCTGACGATTGTTTTAAGATATTATCACTCGCCAATAGAAGATTAATTAGAGACCAACTTTTATTATTTAAGATAATTAAAAATCATATGAACTCCCCGTTTCTTTTGAGCTGCATTAATTTCAGATGCCCGCGAAGATCTGTGCGTAATCCATTACTATTTAATACACCCGTTACTAGAAGCCAGCATGCACAAAATATCTTTGTCAATAGAGCCTGCACCAGCTATGATAAATTGTTTGCCAATGTTGATATTTTTAAAATTGATGATGTTAATGTATTGTGTCTGTAATTTTTTTTTTAATGTGGAAACTTAATTGGATTATGTGCTATTTTTTTAAACCTGTAATGTTTGTGAATTTTATATTTCTGTTTGTTTCCCTAAAAATAAATAAATAAATAAATAATAGAATAAAGATAAGCATTAGTTTTTCTAATTAAATATAACATAAGTAAATAATATAATAATAATAACAAAATAATTTTTAATTTGAAAAGAAACCATTAAAATGATGAGCATCAACTTCAGTGTAGTTTAAACCCAGTTTTTTCAGGATATATAACATTAGTAAACATTTTTATATAATATTTATATTTGAGTAAAGTTTAAATTAGAAGACACTTATTATAATTATCACAAAGGGTCATGATTTAATATCTAATATAGATAGTTTTTAATGCTCCAAAACTGTTTCCTCAAGTTATTGGACAATAAAAAGACGATGTAAGTGAACAAGGTTGTGTTAAGTTTCAACCTGATGAATACGGTAAATTTTTTCTTCATTTAAAAATGATGGATTTAAGTTAGTTCAAATATAAGAACACAGACTTAGAATTATAAATTATTAAATTATGAAGACAAGAAGGAAATCTTTATTAGATTTTCATAAACAATATTTACACCCGGGACTTGAGCTTTAAAAAATAAGGAGAGTGTCATATATCCTTTAATATCTTTCCAAATCCGCTTTTCTTCTTTTTTTCAGGAAGATATTCTCAAGTGCTTTTCTCAAAAATAGGCACTGGATGTAAGCTTTGATTTGGATAGCAATCTTAAGCCTTCATCAATGTACTTTGTGATAAGTTGATACCGCTCAACCCGCACCCTCCCATGTTAGAACATAAGACATAATACAACTCCTAAACACTTGTAATTGCTAGAATTCATTTTTAAGTACGTCATATTTTCTCAGCTTTTCTGTCTCTACTTGTTGTAATATTTCAGAAGAGGTAATACTTACTTCAACTAAAAAAAATCCTTTTTCTTTATATCTATTACAATAAGGTCTGTTCTATTGTGTTTGAGTTTAATATGAGTCTTTACAAAAGTGTCCACTCCTGTTTCTATATTGTAGAATTATAAAATTAGTTAATATTAGATAATTCATTTCCTGTGAGATTAAAAATTATTTCTTCCTTGTGATCACACCATGTTTTATTCGTTAATATTTTTTTTCTATTCATTTTTTTGTATGATAGTTGTTTATCAACTTTATTTGAAATGTTGAAAAGTTAAGAACATCATGTGTTTGTTCCACTAAGACCAATCATATACCCTTTATATTTAAGTATCATCTTTCAAACTTCAAAGAAATCAAGTATCATAGCATACTAAATTTATTTCTTTCATTTTAATGTAATTTTCCTTTCATGTCAATCATAGCATTAAAAAAAAATATCATGTAAATTATTTTAAATTAAAAAAATCCTACAGTTGAATGTTTTATTTATCAAAAATGCTTGTCATCCTCATCATCTTCCTTATCTTCATCATTAGCTGCTTGTACCTTGGAAATGAAGCTTATTAAACATAAAACTAGTGTAGACTTCAAATTCATGATGCCTGATTTAATTTTTCTTTTATATATTTAATTTGCGTTTGAAAATTTAATTTATTGATACTTCACCAATAAAAATTTAATGTTTCCTTTCATTGATGGACTAGAAAATCAATAAAAATGTTTCAGGAAACCTGTCGTGATGACACTAACTGTAAAACTTAAAAAAACTAATACAAAATATTTATTCTGCTTTGATAGAGAAGCTATCAACCTCTAATATTTTTTTTATTTCATTATCCTCTACATCTTTACCTTTTGATCTCACACTACTTACACCAATATCAAAGTAAGTCTTACTACCAGTAAAATATACATCAATAGGAAAAATCTCATTGTGATCATTGCATTTGCATTGAAAATCTAAGGAATCACTGTCTCCACTGCTGATTGATCCTATGTTCCATTCAATAAAATTATTTGTTTCATTAACACCTTCAACCACGATATCCTTCATATTATCCTTTGGTATCATCAACACTAAATCATTAAGATCCTCATCAACAGAGTATTCTAACAATATTTGGTAGGTATTAAGCTTTACTTCACTAGGCCAAAACGTAAATTGTATCGGTATTTTCTCAACGTTAGTTTTTTTGTATTTCATAAGTGCTATGTTCTTGTTTAGAGGAAAGTCTTTATCACTCCTTATACATCCTTTTATAAGACCTTGCTTGTCTAACTTAGGACTAAATTTACAGACATTATAATCCCCACTGAGCTGCACTTTCAAGTTCTTATATGCTTCTTCCTTTATATATGACAGTAATGTCATTTCTCCTGCTATCTCTGCATTCTTAAGATTGTCTTCTATGTCTACTTCACACTTCAATCTCTCTTTTATACAGATAAAGATAGGACTTTCAGAATACTCAAACCTCTTCTTTTTTTCTTTAACAGGAGCTTTTAAGACCTTGTTAACAATCTTAAGATCTTCTAAATTCTGTTTTGTTAGTTCTAGTTGCTTATTATGGATTTCCTCTAACTTATTGGTAGCTACACTGGCAAAATTTTCTTCATATTTCAGAGTACTCTTGTATTTTAAAGCTTTTTGTTTTCTTTTGATCTCCATTTCCTTGTTCTTCATCATTATGTTATAAATCTTTTCATCCTGACTTTCCAAACTTTTAATAAGAGTAAGATTAGGGAAGAGAACACTATCACTGTACAAAATGTTGTCAATCGTAACAAGTATGTCCATAGGATCTGTACTGCTATTCTTGATGATGTAATTGAGAACCTTGCTTTAATTTCATTGTAAAGAATACTGGTAATCAAAACATAATAATTATCCTCATTAAATCTATATATGTACTTATAAAGATCCTTAATAAATACACCAGTCTTCCCAGACACTGAATTTATAAAATCCAATAGAAAATACTCTATTTTTTCACTGTTGATAGGATTTTGCATTCTTGCTATGATTTGATTGTTTCTAATGTTTGTAACAGGTTCCTATGATCATGTTGAGGGGTAAAATGAATAAAAAATATCTTTTCAGCAAATATGTCTTAAAGAGTAAGCAAGTAATTAAATTCTTAAATGATATTAAATCTAGTTAAATTTCTTTCCCAAACTTTAAACAAAAATTATTATCTTGTGCAAAATTTTATTTAAATATTTGTAAACTTAACCCTGATGGAATTTGAGGAAGATTATGAGTCTAACATAGAAGTAACTGAAGAATCCTTGTTAAATGTTCAAATTCATGATGCAGACAGAGTCACAATACCTATAATGACCAAATATGAACGAGTTCATGTACTGGGGGTTAGAGCCGAGCAGTTAAGTTCTGGAGCTCCCCCATTTGTAGATATTGAATATGAATCTGACTTTTTAAAAATAGCCAGAAAAGAGCTTTTGGAAGGAAAGATTCCATTTATTATACGAAGAAAATTTTCTGATGGTTCTTATGAGGATTGGCCAATAAGTGATCTTGACATAGGAACTTGGACATAAAAAAATGTTTAATAAACGATTTTTATTTATTTCACCTCTATCTTAACAAAAGGTTTTATCTGTGACATGTATATAGCAGCCCAAGCTATGTATCCAAACCAAATAGCACCGATAGAACCTATTCTTATTTCATTCTTACATTTCAAATCCTTTCTTTTTGTGGCTAACATGATAGGGGAATTGTGCTTAAGATGACATATTTTTTGTTTGAAGACAAATATTTCAAATAAATAAAGTGATCTGAGGACAGCATATTGCGTATACTATTATATATTTCATAATCAACGAAATTATTCTAGTTTCAGAACAATCATCTTTCAAACATCATAAAAACAATCAAAAATCGCACTTAGGTCGACTAGTGTAAGACGACATATCTACAGAGTAAAATGACATACTTAGTATGTGGCATAAAAATGCCATCATTATTTGTCGAGCATAGTTTACAAATAAATACTTTCTTCTTTGCTGGGGGGCTTTTAAATAGTATTAAAGCCAGATTCATACATGTTGCAAATTTTATGAGGTTGGACTCCGTTATCAGTCACTTCCTTTTCCAAAAGGGAAATAAGCTTCATCACTTGCGGCTATTGAATGCCCTTGCTCTAGCAGCCTTATCCATGTCTTCTTGTGACCAATATATATTAGTTTGTAATTGCCAGGCATTTTGTAGGAAAAGCAAAAAAAATACATCGATTCTATTTATAAGGGTAAGA
>JAKRZM010000792.1:490371-521606 GCA_036379175.1 Heliconius cydno galanthus | reverse complement strand
GGTGGTTCAGTGGTAGAATGCTCGCCTGCCACGCGGGCAGCCCGGGTTCGATTCCCGGCCCATGCATTCTATTTAATTTTCGTCACAGGCAGCCACGTAGTGCTTACTTACTTTACTTGTAATTCAAGAAGAACTGGTTCCATTTTTATTACATATATTTTTAATATAAATTTAAACCTTTTTGTTTAAAGCTCATATTTAGTAACAAATAAATAAATATGAACGATGAAGTTGATTTCGTTTTCTGTTTATTTAAATTGAAAGAACGAAATAATACAGTGAAAAAAAGCTCCTAAGTGTCACAATAAATGTAAAAGACATCGCAGTTAGAGGTTTCGTCCATCGCGATAAGTGTGACGTCACATCGCCCGACTTGACAGCACGAACTAAGTCTTTACTTCTTAAACGTTCATTATTTTATTGTATCTTACAAGCAGTATATTTTTGTATAGGGCAATGTGACGTCACAGATGTTTTGACGACCACAGACACTATATTTAAATAACTCGGTGTACGATTACGATACGATACGATTTTTTTACCTATATTTGAATAATAATATTACGTTACATAGAAACACATTGATATCATCTTGTAGCTTCCTAATTCCTTTCTCTATATTTTTTTAAATTTTATTCGCTTTTGATATGTCGCAGTTTATATTTTAACAATTTTATGCATAAATGAAACTTACATGTTGTATTTTTTTACTCATACAAGCACAGGGGATTAAGACCCTGCGTTGCACCGCCTAATTTTCAAGACATTGCGTATTGAATAGCGGAACTCAACCGCCGAGTCTTGTAAAAAAGTAATTCATTCTCCTAAATGGAAATCGAACCCACATCGCGCACAGTCATACGCTGCGCTAATATGAACCCGTTGCATATTAAAAAAATATGAACCAGAAAACCCATATTGTTTTTCCTACTTTTTTAATATGTCTTAACACTATGTTCTCGAACCTGTATTTTTTTTAAATCTTCCCGAATTTAACAAATTCATCAAACGCTTTTCTAACTTGCAGAGCTTTTAGCCTTTCTTTGTTACAATCTTTTATGATTATTTCTGTCACAAGTTGAGGCATTACGAATGTTTCTTCAGTGTCGCCATTATTTTGACAATCTAGGATAAATTTTCGCATAACATTATTCTTGGCTGCCTCATTTTTGTTTTTTACCATCAAACGTCTCATAATTTGTGGTAATATCAACGATTTTTCATAAATGTCAGGACCTTTAGCATATCTGATCTTTTCACTTTCAGTTTTTATAATGCGTTTGGCAAAAAGTTTCTTATCCAGTTTAATTGTTTGTAACATCGGTATCGGTGGATGGTTGAGCGATTTTATCACCATATTTTCGTCTATTAAAGAACACTTTATATTATATTGATATAAATTTATTAGAAAATTGTTTTTGTCAACTAAATTCTGTGGTGTGTGTACAGTTTGCAGGCATACTTTTACCTTGGGTACAATAGATGCACTATCTTTGATAATTTCAGTTGTTTTAAAATCACGAGGTGGTTGGTGCAAAAAATCATGTAAACTTTTGAAAAAGATAGTATTTCGGTCTCCTTTTTTGCCTTCTAATACTGGTTTTTCGATTTTATGAATTGGTTTTCCATTAACAGTAGATATTTCACCGGCAATTGCACACTTTTCAATATTTAAATTCATTATAGGTTGTGAAAATTCTTCACCATTCCTTGCATTATATAGCACAGATAAACAATTGTTTGAATCTTTATTTATTTCCTTTGAAGACATCAAACTTTGTGATTGTATAATCTGTTGCACACCTTTGTTTGAGAAAGTTAAATTTTCTTCCTTTTTCGGCATTTCTTGTATTTTCCTATTAAATGGTACGTCACTAGCTACAGACAAATCAAAAAAATCTGTATTTGATTTTAGTTTTGGTATTATAAAATCATCTTTTAGATCTCCAATTTTCACATTAGGTGGAGTAAATAGATAACTATTTGTAATTTGATTTTGTTTTGAAGAAATTATACAATTTTGTAGTGGTACAGTCTTTAAGTCACTCGTGTTAAAACTAACATTTTCATCCCTATCAACTTTAATTGCATTATATATTGATTCGTTGAAAGGAAATGATGTTTCATTAATGTTTTCATTGAATTTTGCTTTCGGTTTAAATATATCGTCTATAATATCTTTACATAATGATTTATCATCAAAACGATGCAATTTTGGAAACAAAAATTGCGAAGTCTTACTATCTAGGTTTGTATCACGTGCCTTATTTAGCTTTGTTTGTATATTAGCACATGCATTGTCATGTATAGAATCTACTTCATCATTGGATGAATCTTTTCTTATGAAAATATCTTGATCTAAATCATCCTTATTTTGAGGTTCAATATGTTGTGGCGTTACATATATATTTTCGTATACATCTAATATATCAAATTTAGGTTTAGTCACTTTATCTATGAACGAACCTATCAATTCTTCATTTGGTTTAGCTGTGTCATCACTTATATCAATTAAAGTACCTACTTGGACGTTATGAACTTTTTGGGGCTCCAAAATTTCGTATATATTGATATGGTTAAAAGCGGTGGAAAGATTTTCTATATCGCTCATCTGTAAAGAAAATGAAACAATGGAAACTTAAAGTATAATAGATAGATAATACACAATATTGAAAATCTTAAAGTTATTGTAAAGCCAGTTGTGGCGTATAGGCACAAAGTGCGACTGTAAACGCGACTGGTGGGGTGACATCGCGGGTGCGATCCCCACTCGAGGAAACTAAATATTTATTTAAATTTATTTTTCGAAGCAATGCGCGGCGTTGAGTTCCGCCACTCCAGAATTATGCGGAACGGCGTACAGGGACCGGACCTTAACACTCAGGTTCTCTCTGCCTACCCTGCAATCAGCGAAGCTGACTCCGCATAATCTACGCAGAGATCGCATCTCCACGGCATTCATCTTTCTTTCATTCTTCTTCTGTAATACCCACGTTTCGCTGCCGTATAACAACGTCGGTACCAGCACTGCATTGTGTACGGCCAAACGCGCAGTTGTGCTGACGTCTCATCAAAGCAGCTAAGGCTTCGTTAACCCTGTTACCGGCACCAACACGCCTTTCCATCCACCACCTCATTCAGTTGTTCTAATATCATACCATTCACACTGACATTGCAGGGGACCTTAACTTTAGTTTTAAGCTGAAGTTTTCGTGTAAAGTTTTTGGCGCAGTTGGGCGCAGTGGCGCAAGTTCGCGACTGTTGTGAGTTTGCCACTCATCAAAATTAAATATGTAATATTTTCATTTCCTTGCTCTGGTAACGAAGCAAAATGCGGCGTTAAGTTCCGCCACTCAACACGTAACGGGACCAGACGTGACCACAAAGTGTCTCAATACTAGAGTCTCAGGTTCCCTCTGCCTACCCTTGGATACAGTGTAATATTAAAAAAAAGTCTATTTATACATTAGATTGCAGCGAAAAATTTGTTTCTCCATAAATAATTTCTTTCTTTGCACTCTACTAAAAATAAAATATGAATATAAAATAATCATAAAGATCATAACACAGTAATATAAAAAGTATATTATATATTTCTAAAATAACTAAGACTTTATTATTTGTTAATAAGAATAAAATGCTTCCAGTCTATTTCAAAGGTATCATTGTCACTATTAAATAATTGTAAATGTGTAATAATTGATTTAAAAAACAAGTCTAGCTGAGTTTCTTGCACTGATTATTCACAGGTCTAAGGCATTAAATTTTGGGAACCTAGTAATTCTCAAGTCTATAGCATTTAGTGAATACAAGTGATACAAATTTAGTGAAGCGGCAGTAAGTAATTTGATATTAAAACAGAAGCATAATACTTTTTATTTTGAATAAAATTATTTTACTTTGAATTTTATAAATATATTTTTTATTTTTCTCTTGTTAAAAATAACTTTTTACAAGAATAGACAGGAGGAGACATTCTAATTTATACTAATACTATGCAGTTGAAAGCTATTTTGCAGTATTTAAGCAAGAAGTACAAGTACTATTTACTAACAATGTACATTAGAATTACTTATTACTACTAAACATTACTTACTCTTATGCTTCTTAAAATAATAATTGTGAATATTTTTGGGTTTTAAAATTCTTAGTATAACTATATGCAGGTACTTAGCTAGATCAAAAATAATAACTATTTAGTTTACCTCTATATTATATCCCATCAAAATACTAAAAGGTCAGTATTTTTAAGGAATTCGTTTTTATTGATGAGATTAGCTAATATAATAAGAATTTTCAGAAATGTCTAAGTTAATTTCTACTTTAGTTACTTGTGATTTGTTATATTAGAACAATTGACTGTATTGGTTAGTATTATTATTGTAAATTATTATTTTAGAAAAGTTAGTAATGAACAAAAGTAGATAAGATCATAATTATCTTTGATCTAAATTTTAACATATAAATTTAATAATTTACCTTGCTTCCAATCTAAGGCAGCAATTAAGTAGAATTTATGATGATATACGTAAATTTAATTCATTTAAATTTTACAATGCTATTATATACGTGGTCCTTAGCAATAAGTAAATGTGTTTGTGTGGTTCTGTGGTCCTTAGTTTACAAATATTTATTTTAATATGGACTAATGTCAAAGTTTTTTTTAATCGAGATAGCATAAGATTTCGATTGTACAGACATCAATTGTATTTCACTTTTAATATATTTAAACTTAAACATTTAAGTGATGTTATTTCATTTATAGAATAATAATAATAAGGAGATCTATTCTTTATTGATAATTTACCGACATATTACTCATATTAGGCTTATAGCAATAATAATGATATTAAAGAACTTTAATAATTTTAAATATATAAGTAAATAGAATCAGTTTAAAGTGAAGTTTAACTTTTAAGTAATTATTTTTAGGTATATAATAGGGTCCTCTCTAATGTATTTTTTTTATTAATATAAATATTTTTTATTAATAATAATATGTGTTTCCATATTTAATTAATATTAATATTTACAAGTACTTTTTTCTCGCCTTTTTCCTTATTTATCAGGTTTTAAAAAGAGAATGACATGATTTATTTCAGGATTTTCTCAACTATATATTATATCTATATTAGGAAATATATCTATTATTTGAAAATCATGATTATTTAATAGAACTTAATTAAGTCGTTAAATTTTAAAAAACATTTTAATTAGCTTGTAGTTATAGAGAGACACACCTACAAAATATTGTTTTCTACTCCTTGTATTTGGATTTTGGATCCTTATTTCAATTTTTTATTCTAAGTCTTTGAAATTATAAAAAAAAAACGCTTATTACTAACTTTGTTAAATTGGGTATCGATATTACGTCGACTATCGAGACATTGTTGACATATATTTTTTTATTTCACCATAGCGCCCTATATAAGTTGGTCACCATGGGTAGGGGAAATACCAAACTTACAAAGCTATGAAATTATCAACAAGTAATTTAATATTCTATTGCTATTAATTCCATTGTACCACAAATGTTATTTTCGTACTTATCATATATATCACCGTCAATAACATTTCAATAATTTAAACATTTTCAATTCAAGAAAAATGTTTCTAAATTATAAATAGAAATCCATACCTATATTATAAATTCGAAAGTAACTCTGTCTGTCTGTCTGTCTGTCTTTTACGCAATCAGGATCAAACCGCTAATTTAATTGTGATAAAATACTCATATAGAGATACATGAGAATACCGGGATGAACATAGGATACTTTTTTTTCTTATATTTGTAATATTGTCGATATATACTAATATATTAAAATACATTTTAATTTGACATGCAATTTATTCCGCCATGTTGATAACAATCGTCGCTACGCGTTGCTAAGCAACGGCTTGCAAAGTTTGTTGTTTTCAGAAAACGTCACCCAAAGTGAGTTTGCTTAATGCATACATGGCGCGCGCCGATATAGATTTGTATACATTAACA
Source organism: Heliconius cydno galanthus (assembly GCA_036379175.1). Lineage (NCBI taxonomy): Eukaryota > Metazoa > Arthropoda > Insecta > Lepidoptera > Nymphalidae > Heliconius > Heliconius cydno. The sequence continues at coordinate 515,614 of JAKRZM010000792.1, read as the reverse complement.
AAAATTAGATGATTTCTATAATTTGATATTCGTTCTTATGAAAATAAATATAATAGTCACTTTTAGCATTTCATCTAAATTGAAATTATAGTTTACTGTATAACATTCTAATAAATAATTAAGGAGATGTCACTGATTCCAAATGACCTAGCCTACGAGTGGTATAGTATGACCGACGCGAACGGGCAGATGACTTTGATGGTTTTGTAAATTTTTATATATTTTCGAATTACTATTATTTTTTATGTAATTATTTGCTGCTTATAATGAATTTATCTCAGTTCGGTTATCCATACCGATGTTATACATTTAAAATATCGTAATTTTAGTCATTTGAGATTTTATTTAATATTGTTCGCAAAAATTAATAATTATTTAATATAGAAAAATGTTTAGTACGCGCGCACGGCGAACTTTAGGTACTTATTCTAATATTAAGAATTTCCTTTAGTTACTTTTACTTCTTTTGTTTGTTCATTTCGGTTACTCAGATATTTTTTCTAATAATAAATCTCCACTTATTATTATTTTTTAACTTATTTTAATTATTTAGGCTTATATTTTCGCGGGCGTAGCCGCGTCCGGGCCTACTAGTATAAAATATATTTGTAAAACTTCGCACGTTGTATACCGCACTTAGATATCAAACATGAAACGCAGATGAAACCTGGGAATCTAGTGTTAAGTCACTCCGTTCCCATTAACACACTTTTGTTCCCCACTTTTCGCCGAATTCCGGAACTTACCGCCGCGCTTCGCCTCGTTACCAGAATGAGAAATAAAATATTTTTTTTTTATTTGTGGGAATCGAACGCTCAAGCTGTCGCGGTTATAGTTGCATGCTTATGCCCCTGTGCTACGACTGGCCTTGAAATAAAATTTTGTGTAAATTTACAAATTAAGTTAAATATAATTTGTTATTTCTTATGATTTTTTTTTATATTATCTTTTATTTTATTGATAAAAAATACAAAATGCAAAATCAAAACGTCAAACGCGTAAATGTCATCGAAAGCGAATTGACGAGGTCTACAATCTTGTTTCTTATTTCTGCATTTTCCGTGTTTTTCTCGAATAATATAAAAAATACCTATTGAAATTCAAATATTTTACAATATAATGACTCTATTATAAAATGTACATTCAATAAACTTATATTTTAACGTAGCTATTTCAATTTTTGTGTGATATTTAAAATTATGTTAATAAGTCGTGCTTAAGTAATGTGCTTTAAGTGTTTTTTAATGTAAAAGCTTGTTATAACTTAAGGATAATATTCAGGTGTGATAATTTATCTTATCTACTTTCATAAAAACTATAAATCATATCTATATAACGTGTAATAACATTGGATAATCTGGTTACAATTTTTTCTTACAAACTGATTTTCTGTAATGTAAATATTTTGTGTAAATAATGAAACACATTCGTTTCTTGTCTTTTAGTCTCTTTTAACTTGATGTTATCTTATTTAGAAAAAGTAAAATATGCAATATTATAGTATGTTTCATATCTAATATTAAAGTTCAGTGGGGCAGAGTCTGTCTGGCTGTATACGCGGCGGTTGTGGGTTCGATTCCTACTTTGGAAAATAAACTATTTTCACTCTCCTTGTATAGTATTGTGATAAAATAATACCTAATGTCTTGAAAATTGAATGGGACGTGGGACAAGAAATAATTTTACACTATGTGTCGATTGCTAATCCTCAAATTTTCATAATTATTAATAACTTCAGCAATGGAGTCCTCATGTACTAGATTTACGGCAGCTGAGGGTGGGGCCCGGTTAGCGGCTCACTCTGGTTCTAAAAATATTTTAGTGACTGAACACACTGCTTTTATATCCACAAGTGTTTTGATTGAACATGCTTATAATATACGAGGGTATGTACACTGTTAATATAATTCTTTATTTCAATGTTCTGTTCTGTTCTTCTATTATATCTATACTTTAGAAGGGTAATAACATGTCATAATGGTAGACCATACAGTTTGATGGAAGACAAACTGTTAAGAATTATAATTTTAAAGTAAACAACTACTTTGAATCAAGAAATTGAATAGGAATAGGTTCAGTTTTAATTTGGACATAATAGAAGTACAAGCAAGATGTATAGCAGCAATATCTCCGCCTGTCTATAACTATTAATGTTTAGAACATACTTCATAGGCTGCACTAATAAAACCATTTCTAATTTAATAGTGGTTTCGATAGGAGCTCAGAAGCAAGGCATATGTTAGCTTCATGTTATTTGTGTTTATGTTATTTTCGGGATGTATTGTGTGTATGGATGAGATGGATTGTGTGTATGTTATGAGGGCCAGCGCATTGTTGATTGCAACAATCAACACACAAAAAAAAAATGCTTCCAAATTTTATAGGAAGTGAGGAACAGAAGTGTCTTAATGGGAGCGGACTGACTTAACACTAGCTTCCCAGGTTCCTTCTGCTTACCCTGATAGGATACAGTGTGACGCAAAAAAATTTATAGAAACATAAAAAAAATAATGTCATCACATTTTTTTTATTATTCCAGTTAATCTCAACTTTTTATAAACTAAACTTTTTATACTTTTCTAAATATTTGCTTTTCCTATAAATATGAATTATACTTTAAGAACTATTTCGTAAATAATTTCAGCCAGCTCTCATCAGGAAGTCAAAGATCAATATTTATAACTCGCACATCGAGAATTGACTGTGTGGCCCACGAACTGACAATTTTAACTGACTTAGCTATTTTAAAGGCTAAGTTATATAATGATGTGAGCAATTGGAAGGAGGCATTGGAGTATAAAGAGGTTTGGACTTTTCTTTCAGTTTCATGTTGTATCCCACATATAGCAGGCAGAGGTAACTTAGTGTTAAGACACTTCATCATTCACTTACTGCCTTGGCACTTCTATGATTCCAGCAGGAAAATATATATAATTTTTTTTCACACTGTATCCTGCACATAGCAGGGTAGGCAGAGGGAACCTTGAAACCTAGTGTTAAGACATACATCCCTTTCCTTCACTTTGTGAATTTACCTCACTATGCCTTTTACTAGAGTGAGAAAATGAAAATATTAAATATTTCATGAGCAGCAGCATGAGAATCGAACCCACAATAGCCGTGTTTACAATCAAACGCTTATGTTATCTGCCAAGACCATCTCTGTTTTAAATTCCATTTGTTTAAATGAAATCAGATGTAAAATTAAATACATATTAATGTTATATATACATTATAGTACATAATCTATCTATATATATATATAATAAGAAAGTAAAAATGGTGCATCTGTACATTGAATATATTTACAAAATAATAATTGAGGGGGCGGTTTAGGAACAGTAAAAGAGCCCAAACCCACATAAAAAAACTGTCTGCTTATTTATCGGTTTGTACGCTCTAATCTCCGGAATTACTGGACAGATTTGAATGAAACTTTTTTGGTTGTATAGCTATTATGTCTAGGCAACATCTAGGCTATATTTTATTTTGAAACTTTGAAACATAACAAGCATTTTCTGTCCATATAATAATAATGAAGATCTGGAGCAGCTCATATGGAACCCTAACAGTCCAGCTAACCAAACCCTAAGAGATATGAATGTAATAGCTCAGCTCTCTATAATGGCTGAGAATGTTATTATTAAGAACTAATGATTTAGAATAAGACAAGTTAGTAGTTCAAGAGAGTGAAACCGCGGGTGAGCCGCTAGTTATAAATAAAATAGTAATTAGTTTAAATGTAATCTACTGTCTGCCCACAACTATCGTGTTTTTTTTACAATTATTCATCTATTAATAAATATTTTATCTATATTTTCCAGGTCCTAGTCTGTACATCAGAAGTGTTCAAGATGATTTTAGAAAAAGATATATTAAAAATATCAAATCTCAATGTATTAATTATAGACAGTTGTCATTTAATATTTAAAGATAAGAATTTACAATATGTAAGTGAAAATAATAAAAATAGTGACAAATTTCCATTTTTAAAAATATTTTTTGGTTCTTATAAAATTTGAATTCAGTTATTGTTATTAAGTATCAAAATATATAATTAAAAATATAGAAAAGACATAGACCATATTATGTTTATAGTGTTAAGATAATATAGTATGGTTGAATCATGGCCACCCTGAAGCTCATCTTTCTGAATTGAATCAAAAGAAAGAAAAATGGTAAAATGAAATCTCCACCACATACAGCGCGGCTGCCGACGCGGAGACTGTACTGTACTTTATAAAAAAACCTACAGCTATAATGATAATTATGCAAGTGATAAAAAGACAGTTAAATGTTGAACATATTATTTATCAGAAATAATAAGTATAGAAAGGAATGTATTGCATTAAGACACTTTTTTCCCTATCCAACTTCCAATTATCGAAATGGTACGTCCGCAACGCCGTGCTCTATATTTTGTTACCAGAGCGAGGAAATAAAATTAATTTATTCCACTGAGTAAAAATGAAACCCACAGCAGTCGCATTTACTAATGTAAAATTATGTTTCAGATAATGAATCTTTATAAAAAAATTGATAACAATGAGAGTCCTAAAATTTTGGCATTAACTTATCCATTATTCACTGCGCCTAAAGACGAACAAACGGACAAACAAAAAGAGGCTAATAATAAAAATATAAATGGAGAAATAAAAGACAGTAATGATAAAAATGAAGACAAGGAAACTAAGGATATAATTGAAAATGAAGTAAATGAAAATAATGAAAGTAATAAAATGAACGAAAATGGAAATAATGAAAATAATGAAATTAATAAAAATGGAAATAGTGTTGATAACGAAATAGATAATGAAAAAGTGTTGAAAAGTGATTTTGGTGTTTACAGCAATTTGGATGATTTTGAAATGTACGAAAAGTTGGAGTGGAAAATTGAAGAATTGGAAAAGGCGTTGTGTTGCGAGATGGATTTGGCCGAAGACATTGATGGTGGGAAACGGTAGGAGTTGGTCTTATATTTTAGTAAAAAAAAATCAAATCAGCTTACTACTCTCTCACTAATTTTGCAATGAAATGCAAATCAGACGACGACGACAACACGAATATTTCTTAGAGAAAATAAAAGGACAAGGACAATGTGTCGCTAAGTTTTTCTATTTCTTTATTTTCAGACTATCCCCATCAACAATAAAACCAAAAGAAGTGATTATAGAATATAAACCTCGCACTTCTTTACTAGACCTGTCAGAACATTACATTGAATTAGAAAAGTATATGAAAGATACCATTCATGATGCTTTGGACTTCATTAATGAGCATAGGTAAGTGTTTTTTTTTTTTTTTGTAAACACTGCCGAATTATCGAGGTATTCCGTGTTGAGTGGCGGAACTCAACGCTGCGCTTTAGCCTCATTACCAGAAGACATGAAAATATTAAATATTTCTTTCCCCGATTGGTGATCGAACCACTTTGTATTTACAGTCACGATGGCCTCAATAATTAAGATAATTAACTGATATTTTGTGTTAATATTGAAATATTATTTTATTTTATATTTTTATAATTATGTTAATTAATATACAAAAAAATACCGTTTACGAGTATGTTACTTGCCTTTTCTTAGCCTTCTATACAAATAATGAATTTGAAATTCAAAACACTGAATTTAAATTTAAAAAATAAATTTGAGGCTTAAAACTTTTAATTCAATTTCAACAGATACGATCCAACTGAAATTTACGGAGAAGAATTGTATGAAGAATTCAAGAATATCCCTGACCCTTGTATAGATCCAAGACAGATATTTAAGGAATTCTTATATGTTTTAGAACAATTGGGTGAGTGTTAATGGCTTGCTATTTTTTAACGTAATCATAAAATTCTAAAGTAGATGATTTTAGAAAATATAATCAACTTTAGGACAGCCACGACTGTGAGACCCTACTGTAGCTGTTGCTTATTCCAATTGAGTATTCATATCACTAGACCTTTCTTGTCTCCCGTATTAAGTAAAAGATTAAAAAAAAGTACTATAATTTATAATTTTTATATTTCTTTTCTTACAATGTTTATGACTTGATTGCAACACAGAGGAATATTAACATTAAAAATTATTTACGTTTGGATAGATGGATAAAACGCAACTTTATCTTTCGTATAACCAAAATTTTCTTTAAAATCTGCTGAAAATTAAAGAAGTGAAGTCTGATTTAGTTGTTACTTATACCATTTAAAAATAAATCTTTTATTTTTTCCTTAGGTCCCTACGCAGCAGACAAAGCCGCGTTCTCGCTACTAGCTAAACTAGAAAAATTAAAAATTAAAATTCCATACGAGAGACATTTTCTGCTCTTATGCCTTTGTACCACAGTGTTCGTTAAGATTAGGTGCTATGCTGATTTAGCATTTTCAAAATTCGATTCCGATTGGGACAAAATTGAAAATTTTTCAACGCCAAAAATTTTGAGATTCGCCGAAATTTTGGAGCAATTTCAACCGGATAACCACATTGATGCCAAAAATATTATAGATAATACTAAGAATGCTACTAATCACGTTGGTAATAAGAATGTCGATGAAAATGATGATGCTCTTATTGACAAAATTGATGAAGTTAATGATAATGAAAATAATGATAATACTACAGCTATAAGTGACATAACTGATATTAAAACAAAAACTGACATAAAAATAAAAACAAAACAACTATTAAAGGAAATAGAAAACTGTGATTTTACAACATTAGGAAATAAGATAGAAGATAAAGTTAATATGTATCAAGCAAATTTAAAAGATTTAGATGTTGATACAGTGATAAGTGATAGTGACAAACGTCTTAATGTCAAAAGTGTTAGTGATAAAGTGATAGAGGTGAAGTATGGCAAAAGAGGTCACAGGACGAGAGGCAGGCGCGCTCCTAGAGGCAATGTTGCTAAAATGCAGCAATTACAACAAAACCCTGATTCTTTATGTGGAATTGTCTTTTTGAAAGAGGCTTTGATGGCGAAAATCATGTTTATGGTTATTGTGGTGAGTTTTATTTTATCCTATTTTGTCTATTTCATGTTCTATGGCGCTTAGCAGCATATAAAAATTATGTAAACTCATTCCGTGGTTTAGTTCATTGGTGGAACTCAGTGAAGAAAAGAAAATTATTTGAATCCCATCCCAAATCCATTGTTATCATACTTCACCTCTTAGAATAGTAAGACGTGAAGTATGATATAAGAGGTCACAGGTACGTGGGAGAAACAGCGCTTACCACGCGCAAGTACATGCCGTCCCTATTTTTGCAACGATTACGATCTGGCTCTTGGCTCTTCCTGTAGCCTATTAAGGATAAAGCATAAAGCTAAAAAAAGTATAATTCAAGTGTGCCAAGCCGCGGGAGGGTAGCTAGTATATTTTATCTATCTATTTTCTTCTAATATTATAAATGTAAAAGGTTGTGGGGTAAAGGTGCTTGTTCCACTTTCATGCAGAAACAAGTGAACGGGGTTTGATAAAACTTTACAGTAATATAGCTTAAACAGAACAAGGCTGCTAGTTTACTTAATATAAAGAAAATATTTTTTTTCCTAGGACATGTCGCGTAGTCGTCCGTCCCTCTCGCACCTGTGTGCGCAGTACTGCGCGAGCGAGGACGGTGTAGACAAGGACAACCAGAAGGAGGGCAAGAAACAGGAGGAGGTATTGAAGAAGTAAGTATATGTTGGCCAGTTCAATGCCAGCATGTGATGCGTGATGCAACATGTGACTGTAAACCCGACAGGTTGTGGGGTACGACTTTCACTTGAGGAAATGAAATATTTATTAGTTAAGTTGAGTTTCAATACTCAACATGCAATGCCTCCAAAATTTGGCGAATTTGGAAAGTGGGAAGCTGAGTGTTTAAAACTAGGCAAATAATTGCTTGTTTTTTGCTATCAGAGCGAGGAAATAAAACAAATCATTTCATCTAGTTGATATCGAACCCATAACCTTTACAATCAGACAATGTACTCCTGCGACACGGCGGCTTCGAATAAAAAAAATAACAATTTGAGTATTTCTTATTTAAACATGCTTTTATTAGCTACATCTGAGTCAGTAAAAAGTATGTAAGTTTAATATTTTTTAATAGTTCTTTTTTTAATATTTGAGGTTCCGCATGCACGAATGTAATTTACTCCTAGCCACGTCGGTTCTAGAAGAAGGTATAGACTTGCCGAGATGTAATTTGGTCGTCAGATGGGACGTGCCGTCGTCGTGAGTACTTTTTAAATTTATTATCTTATTTTGATAATTGAATCATTGTATCGCTTCCATAAATAAATAAAAATTAAACTACGCGTGATGTTTAATTACTGATTAATTACTTAAAAAACTTACTTGTAAGATTTAAAAAAAATGGTGTAGCTGAGATTTAAATTCCCACCTTTCAAAAAACTTGAAATGAAAGTGAACTCTGAATTAAAGTGATGTAACTCAAAACGTATTTCTTGAAAAAAAATTCAGAACTCAACGCCGCGCTTTGCCTCGACGCTGGAGGGAAGAAATGGAAATATAAACGTAAATAAATATTTCATTTCCTTGAGTGGGGATCGAACCCACAACCTTCGCGTCCGTATGATAGCATTAATTATTAGATTACTATCTGACACTTAATTAGTAATCGAAACCGACTGAAATTGGTCCTAAATATTGGATAATAATGTAATGGATAATATGTAATGTTCCTGGATTCCTAAAGAGCTTTCCTAAAGAGCTCCTATATACATATATTTGTGCCTGCTGCCCTCAGGTATCGGTCGCATGGCCTCTGCAGAGGTCGCGCGAGAGCGCCGCGCGCCTCTGTGGCGCTGCTGACTACGGCCGACGCTGATAGTCGGATGCTAGTACACAATTTAGCTGTATATAAGGAACTAGATCAGGTAGGTTTATTTTTATTATCTCTATCTATGTAGATTGTAGAGTATAGTGCCACGACATATCGGCCGTGCGGCAGAAATGTCGTTGCCTCGTAATTATACCTAATTGGTTCGTTTCATGCGGGATCGGCACGTAGCAAGGTAGGCAGAGGGAACCTAGTGTTAAGATACTTCGTTCCCGATTCATACACTTCCGTCCTTCATTTTCCGCCAAATTATTGAATTGGCGGAAAATGAAGGACGGAATTGATCCATTGATTGTTGAGTGGCGGATACCAATGCCCCGCTTTGCCTGGTTACGAGAGCGATAATATGCAAAATATTAAATATTTCATTCCCTCTAGTAAGAAATGAACCCACAACCGTTGCGTTTACTATGCTTGTATCCCTGCGGTGACCCAGCTTTTTTAATTTGATAAATTATGTTTAACTTTAACACAGATAATAACAAGGAAATGTGGATGTGGTATACAATTTGAACCACCACAAGAAGAAGAAAATCATGCTGATAATGTAGCTTTTATTGTAAAACCGTATATACCTCTTGAATTAGGCTCTAATACAAAAATAGACAAAGAAAATGTAAATAGTAATTCAGAGTTAGAAGATAAAATCAATGCAAATCGAGTCAAAACGGATGTTACAAATATAAATACTATCGATTTAAGTAATAAAGATACCAAAGATAAAATAAATGATGTAAATGATGTTATTACAATTATTGAAGAAATGAAAGAAACGCACATAAATAAAGAGAATGGTGAGACAGAAATGGGTGAAATAAAAGAAAGTAATATCGTTGATAGGAAAAATGAAATTAGTGAAAAAAATGAAAACATAGATAAAGAAAAAGAATGTCAGAAAATACTTGATTTTAGAGAAAACGATGAAATAAAAGATACAAATATAGATAATAAATGTAAAGATTTCAAGTTTGAATATAAATTAAATGATAAGAAGACCGATGATAATGTCGCTAGTGTCGATTTGAATTCGGCAATAGCTCTTATTAATAGGTATGTATATTTTTTTATTTCACGCTGTATCCCGCATCCTACCCTGCTAGAGTAGGTGGAGGAACTTAGTGTTCTGACAATCCGCCTGATTTTCATGATTTTTCATGTTGAGTAGTGGAATTCAGTGCCGTGCTCTGTCGTATAATTTCTTAATTTTTTAAATAAAAACACACTCATTTTAAAATTATTCGTTGAAGGTTCCCATTTGAAGAAAATTTTAGCTTGACAAATAATAATAAAAAAAAAACAAATGATAAGACCCACATTTTTGACACATTGCATATTAACTGACGCCGCGACTTTTATAATAATAACAAGCATCTCTATTACTTTATTCTCTTGTATAATAAAAACACCTAAAAACCTAGTTTTGACACACTGTCCTACACTTTTTGTCCAATTTTCCAGTCATTGCATATTAACAGGCGGAACTTAACGCGGCGTTATGTAATAATAACCCCCCAATTTCAGATATTGCGGTAAGCTCCCATCAGACACGTTCACACGTCTCGCCCCACAATGGTGGATGGAGCAGGTTCAAATCCCAGATAGGGAAGGAGTACTAAAGATAGCGTATATATGTACACTGAGAATGCCATTGAATTGTCCGGTGAAATATAATATCGTTGTGAGTTTTTGTGTGTTTTTTTGTGTAGATAAAGAGAATTTTGTGTTAAAATTCTATATTTTAAGATATATGTTTAAATTTGGTATTGGCTTGACATTGACGTCGCAACGTAACGCCACACAGTTCTTGTATTAGAAAGGAGAATTGAAAATAATTAAAATATAATTATTTCTTTTAGTATGCCTTGTACTATGAATCGCACGATTACGTGTTTAGTTTAGGTATTTTCAAGCCGCGATTTAACGAAGAAAATAGTGTTACAGAGGCCGTCGTGGCGCAGGGGCACAACGCGACTGTAACGCGATGATTGTGGGTTCGATCCCCACTTGAGGAAATACATATTAATTTAAATTTATATTTTCATTCGCTCTGATGTCGAGGCAAAGCGCGGCGTTGCGTTCCGCCACTCAACAATGCCTCCAAAATTCGGCGGAAAATGGCAAATGGAGTGTCTTAACACTAGGTTCTCTCTGCCTACCCTGCCGTGTGCGGGATACAGTGTGAAGCTGTTTTATTTGTATTGCATTTATATTTTCAGGGTCACCCAATGCCTACCAGAGTATTAGCTAGACGCATGGTCGCGTTGCAAGCTTGCAGAATTTTACACAAATCTGGAGAATTAGATGATCAGTTAATGCCTATTGGTAAGAGCAAATGTATTCAAGTAAATTTATTCAATGTATTATTCAATTATATTTAAGTACACGCTTACGCACTCTAAGTACATACGTACACGCACCGAAGTGCATCTGCACGTACTCATGTAGACCCACCCGCACAGACTCGAATACACGTGCCCGCAGTCAAGTACACACGAATACACTCAATTGTATACACACGGATTAAACTTTTTTTAATTTTTATAGGCAAAGAAAACTTCAAAGTTGCCGAATTAGAAAATAATATAAACCTGACCGAAACGACGGATGCAAATGATTGTGCTAGACCGGGAACCACGAAACGGAGACAGTATTACTATAAACGGGTGAGTTTTAGCTTTTTTTCAATTTCGGTTTGTTCGAGGGTGCCTGTGGGCGGGATACAGCGTAAAGCTGATGATTTAATTTTAAAACAAAAGAGATTTTGACAAACATTACAAAGTGTTTGTTTTCAAACAATAATAACAAAAACAATGAATAATAAAATTATCGTTGTGAAAAAAATCGTTGTGAATTTGTTAAGAATGACGTACACAGACACTAACCTGTCAAAGCGACAATATCGCAAACGCCTCTTTCACGAAATCAAGTCGTAGGTATTGGCGGTGAAGTTGAATGGAGTGTAGGTTTATTATAGAAAATTAAGTTTACGTTCATTGTAGGTAATTGAGTAAAATAGAACGAGAGATAAGCCTTTCTCGTTCTGGTATATTTATTGAGAATGAAAAGTGGTAAATCGGCAACGTTTAGTAGTATTTTTGTCGCAGTAGCTGTTTACGTTATTGGTATATTCGTAACTGCGACACACGTAATACAGTCTGGATACAAGTCGTCAATCGTCTAAAGTGTGGACATATCTTGATAATATTTTTTTAGTATAGGTTTAAAATATTTTACCTTATACGCTGCTCCCGTAAACGGGAGCGCAAACGCTTCCACCCTGTTTATATAAATTTATTTGTTTCTTTGTTAGACGGCGTGGGAGTTTACAGACTGTCAAGCGATAATAGACACTACTGATGAAGAAATAGAGAAGAATCCTGTACTAGATGAGAAAAAAACTGGCGGTGAGGCAGTTTTTTAACTAAATACATTAATTTAATAACTTGATTTTTTTGGTTTTATTTGGTTTGAACTTTGCAAAGTTAATTTCATACGTATTTAAAGCTACAGGTTTATTGAGACAGTGTTTGACTGTAGACGTGAGTGTTTTAGGATTGATTCACATTCTGGGAAATAACAATATGAAAATTATTTTTATCTAACCACTCCGCGCCGCTCTTTATATTAATAAAGCGCAGTAATGAAATCACACTCACTTATTATAGACTCTGTAATTTAGGAGAAAGTGGGGAACGGAGAGTGATAGGACGTGATTCCCTCTGCCTATCCCGCTATATGTAAAATATAGCGAGAAACCAAATATTAAATTAAAACATATATCTATTCTGTACCAGTAAGACAACATACAAACGTATTACATGCGGTGTCCGCCTCGCTGTGGTGTGCACTGCCCGAGCGCTACAACACGCGCGGGCGACGCCTGCATGCGCCACAACACGCGCGACACGCCGTTGCCGTGCTCATGGCCGCGCGCGCCCCGACGTCGCGCCCGCTCCGGTGAGTCAATACACACACTACACTATAGCACCCAAAGCTGCGCTCGTAATTATATAAATATAACGAGTCGTGGCCACCCTGTAGTAGAGCTTTCTGAATTCCCAAAGCATTTTTTACTCTCACTCGGAAGTCGGAAAGGCAATAATCAAAAATATCCTAAGATCAAATCTGTGCAGTCATTTACAACTCAGGTTCGCTAATTTCCGAGTGAAGGAAAAAATATGTATACAATTCTTTATTTCCACAGATTACAAATACCCGCGTTCCCGGTGTACACTCGGTCGGGGGAAGTGCGCGTTTCAGTGGAGCCCGCTCTGGACGCAGACGTCAGGCTGTCTCCGCGCAGGGCTCGCCTTATTAGACGGTGAGTCCACGACACGGAGAGGAGAGGGAGAGAGAGAGGGGAGATGGGATTGATACAGGTAGAGGGTGAGAGATGATAGAAATAGTGAAGATTATGTTTAGTTGTGATGTTTTTTTTGGGTGGTAGAAATAATTTAATTTTAAGGAGATTTGAATATGTGAAACTTTTAAAGCATTTCAATGATCAGAATAGATGTTTTATAAATAGTTTAATTTGTATACCTTCGTAGGTGAATCGAATATCGATTCGAAAATAATTAATTGAGAACAGAGAGAATTTAACATACAGATTTATTCCAAACAAATACATATTTCTTATAAATATAGATATAAATTGCTATATATTCGCAGCCCAGCTAATGCCTTGAGTTCATTCAAATGACGATAACTTTTTTAATGAATCGATTTTAATAAAACAGACTTAAATGTTAAGCTGAGTTAAAACAAAGCAATTGGTGAAAATTTTAAGTGAATCGTTTCAGTACTTTCGAAGATAAGCGTAACCATACATACAGACAGACAGACAAGAAATTAAAAAAAATATTTTTGCTTTCTATTATGGTTTTTAAGTATCACTCTATCCATTTCAGTCAAAAGTACTAAATGTACAGACAAAATATTTTTACTGTTTTATTATATACTAGCGGACGCGCGCAGCTTCGCCTGCTTATTTGTACCTTTAGGAGTGAATTATATAAACCATAAAACACGTGTTGCTGAAATATTTTTAAGTCTTAAATTTCAAATATTATAAAAATCGGTGGCGATTTAAAGATTTTTCCATACAAACTTTCAACCCCTTATTTGCACCCTTAGGGGTTTAGAAAACTATGAAACATGTATTCAATTAAATATTTTTAAGAGTCTGAATTTGAATTTTTAACCACAATGTTGTGGGTTGATACCCACATGGTGAAATTATTCATTTCCGCAGACTGGAAAAACAAAGCGCGGCGTTAAGTTGCGCTGCTCAACGCGTAGTGTCTCAAATTCGCGAGAGAATTCAAGTGTTTTAACATAAGGTGCTAAGGTAATAAGCAAAGAAATGAAAAAGATACTAGAGTCAGTGAGTCCAGATGTCTAGGTAATTTGCATGTAAAATTATTTATATAAATTGGTGCCGATTTAAAAAAAATCTATACAAACTTTCAACCCCTTATTTGCACCCTTAGGGGAAGAATTCGAGAAAACGACGAAACACATGTTCAATTAAATACTTTTAAAAATCTAAATTTAAAATTTTATAAAAATCGGTGCCAATTTAATTTTTTTTCCATACAAATTTTCAACCCCTATTTCACCCCTTTGGGGTTATAATTATTCAAAATGCCTTCTTAGTGGATGTCCAAATTACGAAAGTAAACATCTGTCCAAATTTCACGTTTCTACGCACAGCGGTTACGGCTGTACATGCGTCTTACCTCAGTCAGTGAGGACAAATCCTTTTATATATATATATATATATATATATATATATATATAGATATATATATATATATAGATAGAGACTTCCATTTCCTCGCTCTGGTAAAAATGCAGAAAGCGGCGTTGCGTTCCAGTACACTAGGTTCGAAGGTTCCTTCTGCCTATTCTGCTATGTGCGGGATACAAAGTGAAGTTTCTTTTATATATTTCTGATTTGTTACAGATTCATGCGATTCGTATTTTCGGACGTTCTACGTGTGAGACGACGCGGTATGAAGTTACAGACGGAGGGATCTACTCATAATAACTATTATGTAGTGCCGACTGTCAAAAGTAAGTTATTTAAATACAAGTGAGGCCAGTCGTCGGGCATACGACTAGTTGTGGATTCGATCCCCATTCGAGGAAATGAAATGTTTATTTAAATTTATATTTCCATTTTTTCGCACATAATCCGAACCAATCCAGAATTCGGCGGATAGTGGGGATCGGAGTGTCTTAACACTAGATTCGCTCTGTCAACCCTGCTGTGCGCAGGATACAGCGTGAAGTTGAATAGGCGCGTAACCACCGTCTAAGCATTACATGAAATTTTGATTTATATGTGAATCAAAAATATATTAATTATGAGAATCGAACCCACTAAGAAAAAACTAGCTTCACGATGTATTCCGTATATAGCAAAGTGGGCAGAGGGATCCTAGTATCTATTCTATCCTATCTAATATATATTTGTGACACGACTCAACGCTGTATTTCTTACTTCTCGACTAAATCATTTTTTTCTCTCTAGAAACAAGACAAGATGGCACTGCATGGATAGACATAGATTGGCCGTTCCTAGAGTTAATATATAAGCATACAGAGGAAAAGAAACTTTTAGAAATAGAAAAACCGATACTATGGGAAGAAAATGAGAAGAAAGATAAAAAGGAGAAAGATAGAGTAAAGAAAATGGAGAATCCGTTGCTCAAACCGGGAGGAGTGTTTGTATTTGATGCGGACAAATATAAAGAGGCAGTGGTTACACCGTGGTACAGGAATCAGGATCAGCCGCAGGTTAGTTATTTACGTTGGAAAATTTCCATATTTATTCGTTTGCCTGTCCCACCCACCCACGACCGTCATGTTTCCAGTCGGAAACGGTGCTGCTATGCTGCTGTGCCACGACGGCCGCTGTTTTATGCGGAATAAAATGGCAGAATTTTGTAATGTGTGTACAAATTAATGGATAAATAAATATTTTTTGCATCACGCTATATCTCGCACATAGCAATGTAGGCAGAAAACAACAGCCTGGGAACCATGTCAACATTCCGTTTCCATTAAGACACTTCCGTTCCCGACTATCCGCGGAACTCCGGAGGCATTGCGTGTTGAGTGTCAGAACTCTACGCCGTGTTTCGCCTCGTTACCACGGTGAAGAAATTAAATTATAAAATATTTCAGTGTGAATCGAACCTATCGCGCCTAAACTCCTGAGACCGTGCGCCACGACTGGCCTCTAAACGAATTAATGGATGAGTAACAAAAAATCTACTTTATTTCTTTCCAGTTCTTCCTAGTAGCGGAGATATGTTGGAACTTAACACCGGACTCGGCGTTCCCGTCGTCGCAGCACGCGTCGTTCCGTTCCTACTACAAAGCTAAATACGGCGCGGAGCTCACTCAGACCGATCAACCTTTGCTCGACGTCGATCACACTAGTGCGAGATTGAACCTGCTTACACCACGGTGAGTGCTAGAGTGAGTGCTAAGTAGAGATGACATCAAATAAACATTTTATGAAGTTATATAGAGTAAAAATATTAGGTATTATTTTCTTTTTTTTATTATTATTGTATTGCTTTTTATTTTTTAATTTCATTAGGATATCTTATACGATACCGTAAAAATTAACTTTAACGTTAAGGATTGTTACCCCCATAACTTCCTTACTGTTAAAGTTAAAGATAACAGAGAAGAAAATATAGTGTGTTGCTATTTTAGATAAAAAGCAATACAATCATATTAAAAATAATCAATTAGAAGCCAGTGCAGCTTTCCCATGCTGCTGATGCATGGCTAAACCCTTTACAAACACAAAGATCATTTCTTACTATTTTCGTTACATACGTTGCAGGTAGTTGATCAAAAACAAGTGAATCCAACTATATATCTGTGTGTATCAATGTATATATATAACGTCATTGCTTTTATAGAAATAAATCGTAGTGACCACACTCTTTTCCTCCAGATACGTGAACCGCAAAGGTGTAGCGCTGCCGGTGTCCTCGGAGCGCACGCGCAGAGCTAAACGCGACCGCCTCGACCAGAAACAGATCCTGGTCCCGGAGCTGTGCCGCGTGCACCCCTTCGCGGCTCCGCTGTGGTTCGCCACGGTGGCCTTGCCTTGTGTTTTGTATAGGTAAGTAAGTTAAAGTCAGTGCGTCAGTTCATTTTGTAAACGTCAACAATACGATACGACGACGTTCGAAGTTAGCAAAAGTTCAGAAAACCTAACGCCATGATTCCGAGACCTTACTGTAGTTTTGGGTCAGTAAATCACTAATTGCCATTTGTAAAATATTATTTAAAAATACTTAATATCATCTCTAAGTGTCAATGTAAGTTAATTTAATTCCACTCATGTTTATTCATTCCATTTAATTCATGTGCGGGATACAGGGTGAAGGTGATTTTCATTTAATTCCATTCCAGGATAAACGCCCTACTTATAGCGGATGAAATAAGACGTTCCGTAGCTATCGACGTAGGATTAGGTATACCGAGGATAGATGATGACACTTGTCCCGGATTTGAATGGCCACCGTTGGACTTTGGATGGAGTTTGGCTGAGGTATTTGTTATTTGGGTTATTTTTTGAGCTTTTTCATTTTTTTTGTGTAAAATTACATTAATCCCGGTTAAATCGCCAAACTTGGGCACTTTGTGGTAAGTTGTAAACTTACAGACTTAATAGAAACGTTTGGAATTTTTAATCTTGGGTCCATCCACAAATGTAGGTAATAAATGATGATGATGGTCTTTTGTGGGAAGAGGAGAATATGAAAACCCACAACTGTTGTGCTCATTATCAGGCGCAGGCCACTCCACCAGGGTGCCGTCCGTTGTTTATATATTTTTATTGCTTTTTAGGTACTCAATGCAGATGATAAAGTAGAAAAGAAGAAAGAAGATGATGATACAAAGAAGGATGAAAGAGAGAGGTGATTATTTTATAATATGTTTTAAATTATTATAAATATGATATATGAAATGATGTTTAAAAATAATAATGCATTTGGATATAGACAATAAATGCCGATACAAATACCGATTTAATTTTTTAAGAATCAGGAATTCTTTTAACGCATGGTATTTCTTTTAAATTTTGTTAATTATACTAGCGACGCAAACGCGACTTCCACCGCTTAAAGTTATTGTTATAATTATAGCCAAATTTAACAGAATGTTCACATAAATTGTATCCTTTGTGTTATTCTGACGTATAAGCTATGTTACTATAAAGTTTGTCTAAGTCCATTCAGTAGAATTTGCGTGAAAGTGGAACAATCATTCATCCTTACAAACTTTCACATTTATAATATTAGTAAGAATAAGAAAGTAACATTTAGTAAGACTAGAGTCTTTAACTGCGGCTTCGTTCACATAGTCCCAAACATTCTGACAAACACGCTTGAGGCATATAAAACCGATTGACGTGATTCTATATTGTCTTTAGCCTTTTTCAATAAATGGACTACTATATACCCAATTTTTTTTTTAATTTGCACTTCTGGGTCCTGAGATTGGCTAGTTCAAACAAACAAAACTACATCTTATTAAAAAATATTGGTATAAATGATTATGTCATCGTTATTTGTACTTGTTAGATTCAAATAACGACAACATGTGTTATTTAACAATTTTTTTATACATATTCTTTTCATAGAACAAAGGAAGAAAAAAAAGAAATAGAAGATAAAAAAGAAGTTACAGAGAAGACTATTAATGATATATTACAAGAGAAGGAAGATGCCGTGAGTGTGAGTGATATTTTTTAATTTTTTTTTATATTTCGAAAGTTCCCTAAAAAAGTACTTGAGTATCATAACTTAATGGCGCGTTTTTGTGTAGTTACCAGGCCGAGGAAATGAAAATATTAAATATTTCATTTCCTCGAGTGAGAATCGAACCCACAACCTGTTGCACGCTTGTGCAATTGTAACTGACCACTAACTGGTGGCCAGTGAAGCTATTTGTTTGAATAATAAAAAAAAGTCTTAAACTGACACTGACACACAAACTTTTTTTCAGGGTTTCGAAATAGGCACATGGAGTAACGACATGGCATCCTCAATACCTGAAGAGTATGACGAAATGTTAGAACCTTTGCCGTCTAATTTAACGTTTTGTACGTCATCGTCTGGTGAGGGAACTCTCCGTTTTTTTAGTATTTATTAGTGGTAGTGTCTTTTTTCCGAAGTTCCAATATTAAAGTGGTGAACGGAGCGTTTTTCCGAATGTAATACAAACATAAGTGACATTACATTATTTTATATATTTATAGGTGGAGCAAACTGGTCTGATCCTATAGAAAAACCTAAGTCACAATTTAATTCGAATCGTGCATTTTCAATGGCGGACAGTGATTGTTCTTACATGTCTAGGTAAGTTAGAAACACTATATTTTTATTTTTTAATAGCTTAAAGTTTAATTCCGAGTTCATTAAGGACGATAAAGAGGATGCTTAGATTCTTGAAGAAAATTGGAAAATACAGTCCGACTGTTGAGTCCTTTTATATTGTACAATAGCTTAAAACTATCGTTCTACACATTTTGAAAACAAAAATCGCAACCAAGTGCTAATAGTCAATTCACAATTAATTTATTTTTTTAACTTGAGGAAATCCTATTAGGGATATTTTTAGATAATATTGAATACAAATATCAGTAGCTTATAAAATTACTCACCAGTAATATTTTTTCGCTACAACCACTGAAAGTTATTGTTAAAAGTTAACCTTCTCAAAAACGTTTTGATTTTCGATTTTATTATCAAGATCTATAGATTAATCGTCTTAAACTATCGTTAAAAAGGCTATTACTATTGAGCTCAATTTAGAAAAAAATCGATCTTTTAAAAGAAATAAAGTATTTTCAAATATCTCCTGAACAAGTGAATATTGGTAAAATGGATGTGTACTGTGGTCGAGTGTATATACAGAAATATATATTGAGTTATGTCACTTTCTTTCCGTGAGTTGATATTCAATGTTATTATGTTTATTTATAAATTTTCTCACTTATCAATACATGTATTATACAATGTATATATTCTACTGTATTATATTTAAAGAACAATTTAATACAAATAACTAAATCTCTATTCCAGTGATTTCGACACAGATGACACTGATATGAGTGATAACAGCGATGACGATACAGACACTTTGGGCTTTTGTAGCAGTAAAAACTCTAATGGTGAGTAGGAAATATTAAAGTTAATTATTTTCTTTTATAGATATTTTTTTTTATAATTATAATAAATAATAAAACTTGCATATAATAAATAATATAAAAGTGAAAGTAAAACAGGCTTACTACCTGTCCCTCAACACGGTTTAGTCATATTTGTACTTCTTTAATAATTATTTTTTTCTTAATTTTCATTCATTTCTTTTTCTTTAAATGGAATTACAAAAAACCTCACTATATATTATTATATGTATACTACTTTTTTTAATGACCCAATTTTGATGAAACAAATGAAACTTTAAATGTTTTGCTAAATTAAAACAAAGCACTAGTAAAAATTATAAG
This sequence comes from Heliconius cydno galanthus, assembly GCA_036379175.1. Classification (NCBI taxonomy): domain Eukaryota; kingdom Metazoa; phylum Arthropoda; class Insecta; order Lepidoptera; family Nymphalidae; genus Heliconius; species Heliconius cydno. The sequence continues at coordinate 495,226 of JAKRZM010000792.1, read as the reverse complement.
TAAATCGGTTCAGTACTTTCGGAGATAAACGTGATCATACATAAAGACAGACAGACAAGAAATAAAAAAAATGACGCTTTCTATTATTTTTTTTAAAATCCATTTCAATCAAAAATACTAAATGTACAGACAAAATATTTTCACTGTTTTATTATATATAAGATAAGAACGATAGTTTTTTGTTCTTCTTTTAAATAGCCGCAATGGGCGTACGTATAGAATACAAGACGGCTCACGAAGCTGAAGCTGTAGACTTAGAAAGACGGAAACCAGTGGCCCCAGCCCCTCAACCTGATGGAGCTGATGATGAACAGGATCTGGAAGTGTATAAGATTGTCTTGAGGGAAGGAGAGGCTCCTAAGCAGGTAAGCCTCAACCTGTATCCCGCATATAACAGGGTAGGTAGAGGGGAACTAGTGGCCCCAACCCCTCAAGCCGATGGAGCTGGGAATGGGAAGTAGAGGCTCCTGAAGAGATTGGTTAAAAGAAAGAACTGAACCTAGGATCTGAACTCAGTGTATAGGTATACTATACTGATCGTTATCATTGCAATTGAATACTCCGTAAAAATAGAAAAGTTAATTAAATGCTAAGAATTTAAAAATTTGAAGGTAGTTAGTTGGATTTGAAATGCCCTAGATAACAAGAAAAAAAGAGAAGCTTCTGAAGAAGTAACTGAAAATAAAAAATAATTACAAATCTTAAAAATAAACAAACATCAATTAGAAAAGAGCTGATCATCTTCAAACAGCTGAACATATTTTCTTGTCATAGCTAAGAACACTTTCGATGAAGTCCCCGTTTAAACAATAAAAACGAAATCAACATCGGTTCGTCCTTTTGGGGACTTCGATGACACAGACAGGCACAGATATACACATATACGCGTCAAACTTATAACATCACTCTTCTTCCGTCGGAAAATGTAAAGGACTTCTATTTAAGTTTTTTCACAATTACAATAAGGCTGATTGTTATCATTATAACTTAGTCTTTAATTATAGAATTTTTTTAAAACGGTAAACTGTAATTAGAAATGTCAAGGTAGGTAGTAAGTACGATTTGAACCTGTTTCCTGATTCTTAAAGCTGTAGATAAGTATATAAAAAGTATAGATTTGAAGAATTGAGAGTATGCATACCCCTGGAATCTCAGTCTATATAGTACTGTAAAGCTTCAAACCGTTTAACACTTTGTTTAATTTAATTCACAATTGCAATATTAATTATAATGAATTCATTCATTATTAAGTAATTGGGTAAAGAATAATTAGATATTGAGTAGTGAATATAGGCGTGTAGCAAAACATCGTGTTGAAGAAGTAAGAGGCTCATAAAAAGTTTATTAAGTATATTATTTTAAAAAGTCTTGATAAAATTAATGTTATATTAATAATTATGAGATAACTTTAGATAGAAAAAAATGTGTTTCTTATAATTAAGTTTAAATAATGTAATAAAATCTATACAACCAAAAAACACTAGATATTTAAATGTATTTTTTCCTTTCAGTACGTAAATAAATTTCGAATATCAGTCGAAAACCATGAAAAAGAAATCAAGGGAAATAGCCTCCTTATACACAAAGACGAACAAATAATAAATTTGTTGCCAGATGCTAATAAAAATGCTACAAACGATGCAGATAATATAATCAATCATAAAAAGTCTGTAGTAAATGACCAAAATGAAACTAAAATTACTTTACCTAGTAATAAAATTGCTAATAATGATAAACTATATGTTATTAATGATAACATAGACCACACAGTAAGTAATGATACGATAATAAATGAAATAGATCAAAATAAACAATTATTACAAGAAATATTTCCATATGGCAGTACAATTGAATTTGAAAATGGACAGATAACACTAGAATCTATAGAGAAAAACAAAAGAGTTTTACTGGCTGAATTAAAAAAGTCATTGCCAGATGTACAAATAAAAAAAATGAATTGTTTCTCAATGAAGGATATAGATATAGATAGTGAAGATTATATAAATGAAAAGATAGTTAATGTAGGTTTTGATTCAAAAGACAAATATGAAGATAAAGTGAATAGTTGGAAAGATAAAAATGATTATGTTCCTTATTATATGGAGAAGAATCAAAATGGAAAGGAGTTTGATTTTGATTATCAACCCAATTTGGAAGGACATCCTGGGCCAAGTCCTAGTGTTATTTTGCAGGTAGGTTCTGTATATGTTATTTTTTTAAAAGTTTTCAAAATGATTTAGGCTACAATTATTATTATTTTTTTATAGCAAATTCATCTTTAGTGATAAATCTAATGATATTAAAAAATATTGCAAGCATAATTTAGAAAGTTTGTAATGAAATAAATTTTGGGATTTGAATTTTATCTATTTAAGTAACCAAATCTAAACATGATTATGTACAATATAATGTATACTATTATTATTCTTATATTTTTTTTGTTAATCAATGTAGTTTAACGTCACATTTTGTGTAAACATAAATTTGAATCTGAAATGCTATCATAAGTTTACTCGAGATCCCTTTTAAGTTTAGTTAAACATGAAATTTCTAAACAAAACATATTTTTGTTTTACAAATTCCAGGCACTCACCATGTCAAACGCAAACGATGGAATAAATCTAGAACGTTTAGAAACAATAGGTGATAGTTTCTTGAAGTTCGCCATCACCGCGTATTTATATTGCGCCCATCCCGCCGTGCATGAAGGAAAGCTGTCACATATGAGGAGTAAACAGGTTAATGAATGAATGATTGTATGAATTCACAACAACACTAACTCATTCCTCCATTCGTTCAGAATAAATAGAAGAATGAGTGAGTGATTGATATTTAGTTATTTGTAGTTTTGATAATGATAATTCAAAATAATAATAATAATGATTATGAAAAATTTAAAATATTTAGTAATTATATTTAGTATTATTACTCATTTAGATGTTTCGTTTTAAATTTTAAATCATAATATAATAATGATTTTCTTAAAACAATTTTATTATACAGGCTGTTCTAAAAAGCATACGAGATAATTTTATTTTATTTTCAGGTGTCAAATCTAAATCTTTATCGTTTAGGCAGGAACAAGCGTTTGGGAGCTAGAATGATAGCGTCCAAATTCGAACCCCATGACAACTGGTTGCCACCGTGTCACAAACCACCGCCCACTTTACAACCTAATAGTGTGAGTTTGTATGAAATAATGAAAGATTTGTATTGTTTTAAATGAGAGCCGAATCTTTATTGAGGCTTCGCCCGCCAACCGCTTCGCTTACATATTTTTCTTAATGGGTATCAAATGATTTCCTGTGAATCGGAAATACTTTATGCTAGAATTTCTTTACATATTAGAGAGTTAGTTTATATTTTTTCACTATTTTTTTTGGCTTGTAAAAAGCTAAAAAAGACTATTTTAGTGTAGTTTACATTAAAATAGTTTTTTTAGCTTCACGCTGTAACTTGGATACCTAGTGTTAAGACACTTCATTTCCATTGCGTGTTATATATAGGCTAAAAACGACTTAGCAGAATTTTTGTCTCCGATCGCGAATCATGCAAAAATTACTGGTCAGTAATTATTTTATTTTGCTATGATGGATGTTGGAAAAGCCAAAGTGTCAAGCCATTTACAGAATATTGGATCCTCACAGATTCAAACGGCTCAGTGCGCTGCGAACATGAAATATTATAATAAGCGGGCGAAGCCGCTGGTGGTTGCTAGTATATTATATTTTATTCACAGGATGATACAAAAGAGAAAACTCAAACAACGGACGCTGCTGTAGATAACAGCGGCTGTTTCATACCGTATAATTTGATAACACAACATAGTATACCAGGTAAGTTATAAAACGGATAGTCGAGAAAGATATTATTTAAAAATATATATAAAAATAGAAATTGCTTCTAAAGATTGATTATTATGAAATAATGTACATGTTAATAATATTTTTTTGTAATGTGACGATACAGATTGTTCTTTGTTTATACTCTAGGTATTTTTGTACTTTTAATAATTAATTCTAGAGGCCGCGCCGCGCTTTGCCACGTCATTTCTTCGAATAGGAATCTATCTCATAACCTGTCACATTTACACACGCACGTTTGTGCCCATGTGCCACGATTTGCCTTAACGAATAAATTATTGTCATATTTAAGAATTTTCTACACAAATCTTTGAAGATATCAAACCTACACTATACTTATTGCTACCCACAGATAAATCAATAGCAGATTGCGTAGAAGCCCTCATAGGGGCCTACTTGCTGGAGTGTGGGCCACGAGGTGCCTTACTATTCATGTCGTGGCTCGGTATTCGAGTCCTGCCTCAGCACATTTTGCCTTTGACCGCAGACCATCCATACGTAGTTAGATTTGAGAAGGGTGAGAAAATTGTGGATAAAGCTAAACCGGTAAGAAGTTTTGATTATTTTTTATAATATTATTGTTAATTGTGATTTTGTTTGTCAGATTTTATTGTGTTTTTTCAAAATGTTGCATTTTTTTGAGTTATGTAACCTATGTTTAATGTGCGATAGTTAGGTCAATATTTTATTTTTTATGCACATTTTTACATATAGAATTTGTTTTCATTTGTGAAACTGAATAAAACAAGAACAAACAAATCAATAATATTTTATACTAACACTAGCGACCCCCTTGCGGCTTCGCCTGCTTTTACTACTGGATTATTCATATAATGTATGTTTGCAAAGCACTTAAGATAATGTGAAAATAATTAAACCCTAATGCAACCCGCATTTTCGTAGTTTCAATAAGGATTTTCCAATTGTTTTACACAGCAAGGATTTTTTAGTAGGTACCGTAATTTTAAATCTGTGCTACTAATCTTTTCAAG
>JAKRZM010000792.1:402660-489556 GCA_036379175.1 Heliconius cydno galanthus | reverse complement strand
GGGTGGTTTAGAAGAAGAAGAGTTAGAAAGTTCAGACAGACACGAAAAGCGACTTTGTTTTATAAGATATAGGATTCATCAACTTGGTTTCAAATCCATTGCGAATTATAGAGATGTTCTATTATAATTTTTTTATACAAATTTGATTGGTTTGTGTAAAAATTTCTTATGAATTTGTTGTGTTCGTTTCCCAAAACAAAAATACATAAAAACATTATTTTGAAAAAATATATACGAATCACATTCTCTCCTAGCGTCATATATACTAAGTCATAGGAGGTAACATTTTACTTAAAAATTAACCTACACCTATTTCCTGTTGCAGAGAGCACAATCAAAACGCACGTCACCCACATCGTCGGACTCTTCGTGCTCGGAGTCGGAGGCGGAGGCGGAGGTGAGTGCGCCCGACCGTGACTGGGGCTGGGAGGGGCGCGCCGTGGGGGCGCTCCGCCCCTACCGAGACGAGGCGGGGCGCTGGTGGCAGGTTGGTATAGTAGCTAACTAACAGGAACACCATGTATATATTTTATATGTGTAGTAGTTCGCGAAATATCAAGAAGTTATTAGAAACATTTTCTTAATGAAAGAAAATAATAAATAAAACCTAGCATTTTAATGTTATATAATGTAAGCTAATGTAAACGTTTCAATATGCTATATGTATTAATACTAGATTCCGTCTGCCTACGCTACTATGTGCGGGATACAACGTGAAGCTATAAAAAAATTATGAATATTTTTTTTTATTTCACAGTCAATCTACGGAGAACTTAAAGCTCCACCATCTCCACTCCTAAGGTACATAGAAGATCCTGAAGGTGAATTAGAACAGATGTTGTCAGGTAAATGAACATAACATGTTTTATTAAAAATTGCTGTTGCAGAAAAAAGATTTGTGTCTATATTTGAGAAACAAAAAAGGACATCCTATAGACTACATTATAAAAGTCTTAATCAAGTAATATTTTATTATCTCCATTTAGTAGGATACAGGTCCGTCACTCAACACCCAATCCCTCCAGAATTCGACTTAAAGTCTCCACTTTAAGTGACAAAACTGTGTTAATGGGAACACTCCGTTCCCATTAACACAGTTTTGTTTTAACACTAGTCCTGAGTTTCCCTCTGCCTACCCTGCTATGTGCGGGATACAACGTGAAGTTTAAAAGAAAAAAATAACAGGATAGGTAAAGAGAACCTATAAAATATGCCGTTCCACGTCCCATGTTGAGTGGTAGCGCTCTACGCAACACTTTGTCTTCTTACCACACCGAGGACTTGTTTTATGATATGTTTTTTTTTCTCTTTCTTTACAGGTTACGACGCGTTAGAGAGAACATTACAGTACAGGTTCAAAGACAGGTCGCTGCTACTCCAAGCGTTGACGCACGCGTCTCATCAGAAAAACAGATTGACCGATTGTTATCAGAGATTGGAGTTCCTTGGTGATGCTATATTAGGTGAGTTGTGTCATTCGTTCATTGATTTATCCAATTGTTTCCATTTATTCCTTGTTTTATAACTAATTTGTTATAATGAAAATTCAATAGTTGTAATTTTCATTCAATAAACTTCATTCTTCCACTGCGTCCGGCCTCAATACAACTGATCTTTTTTTAGAAAACATACGTATAATAACTTAGTAACTACAAGTCCCACTTCGTTATACGTTTTCTAGAAAATAATCATGTTTTGTGACGCATTGCATTCATCTCTGAGTAACCACAAATTGCCCAGAGATGGTCGTTACTCGATGCGTGGGGACTAGCGACCCATGCGTACCCACGCAACTACCCTGCGTATATTATTTTTTATAATATAACCAAATTATACAAGATGTTAACATAAATTGTGGTCTATGTGTTATGCGAATGTATAAGCTACATTACTGAACAATTTGATCTAAATCTATTTAGTAGTTTTTGTGTGCATCCTCACATATCTTCAAATTTATAATATTATTAATACTAAGGTAGCTTTCACTGCCTATTTTCCACAGATTATCTTATAACCCATCATTTATATGAAGACACACGGCCTCCCCCCTCACACGGTTCATTTACAGATCTCCCCTCATTCATTTACTCGTTAATTAATTATTATCCTTTTTTCATTCTCGTTCATTTACAATCTATTTATATATCATTCACTCTTTCCAATACACAATTTATCTAATAATTCGTAACTTATACAACCCGCTGCATGACTCGCCCGGTGCATGAAACGATCTTTCAATCAATCTTGATTCACTAAGTATGTATGTATTATTAATTCAATCATTTATCTACTATCTATTCAAATTCAAAATATTCTTTATTCAAATAGACTATTATAAGCACTTTTGAATCGTATCAAATAAACAAAAAGCTACTGTTATTTATCTATGATTTGCTGACTCAGCTGTCTTTCCATGTTGCCTTATAATCCGTCGTTTAATGAATTATCTGACATATTTACTTATTATAATTTTTCTTCCACAGATTATCTTATAACCCGTCACCTATACGAGGACCCGCGGCGCCATTCACCCGGCGCGTTGACGGACCTCCGCTCGGCGCTCGTCAATAATACTATATTTGCGACGTTGGCCGCGAGGCATGGCTTTCATAAGTAAGTTTGAGTTGTAGAGTTATAAGTTAAACAGTTAAATTGGATTTTATGGATTACTTGCAACTACTTGCTAAATATATTTATTTATCAGAAATGTAGTGTATTATAGTAGTAATGACTTTCTTTTTGGAATAATTTACCGCTTCACGAATTGCGATGCCATTCTATTTTAAGTGTTGTAAGAGAACTTCAAAAGTTGAAAAGGAAAGGGGGAAAGCCCCTGATTAAACTTCGGCTTGGAAACTACCAAGAGTCCTTTCTAAAGGAAATCGTTGATTTTGAGTCGGGAGTCCCTAAATACTTTGTATTAAGTACTACAAATGATTCCGGAATTTGGATTCTTATATAAATTCATGTTAATTAAAAATAGCTAAAACAGTTTAACATTATTTACTTACGAAATATTCAACAACAAGACGTAAAATTTTTAGTAAATCCGTATATACAATGTTATCAACATTTATTAGCATTTTTTTAAATTATTGATTTTCATAAATGTTTCTTATTTTATTATTATACAGCAATTAAGAAATATATTATCTGTGTTAAATACTACATAATAGTATTTTTAGGCTCTTTTAACATAAAATGTTTTATTTTCAGATACTTTAGACATATGTCGCCAGGCTTGAATGAAGTTCTAACGAAATACGTCAAAATACAAGAGGAGAATGGACATTCTATTAGTGAAGAGGTCAGTGGTCAACACGCAGTGTTGCTAATAATTTGGCTAAAAAATCCTTGACGCTGTATCCCGCCTATAGCAGGAGCAGAGGAAACCTAGTGGTAGAACACCACGATCAACCGCAAAGCCTTATTGTTGAGACATCGCGTGTTTACTGGCGTAACTAAACACTGCGTTTTGCTTTAAGTTACTTTTTGTATAATTATAAAAAATTATCCCAATAAAATTTGGGCATACACTACCGTGTACACGAATTTTTTTTTACCGACTTTCTTAGGATAATAGTTAAAATGCTATGGGCAATTTTTTTTTTAGTTACGCTATGTTCCGCACATAGCAGGGTAGGTAGAAGGAACCCAGCGTTAAGACTCCGAAATCCGTCGCCATTAAGACGATCCGTTTCCTATTTTTCACCGAATAGAGGCATTACGTGTTGAGTGGCGAAACTCAACGCCGCGCTTTGCCTCATTACCAGATCGGCAAATCACAATATTAAATATTTTATTTCCTCTAATGGGAATCGAACCCAAAACCTGTCGCGTTTATAGCCACACACTTGTGATCAATTTTTTTAAATAAAATTTCTTATAATCAGCACTACCTAATACAAGAAGATGAAATGGAGCAAGCGGAAGACGTAGAAGTTCCTAAAGCGCTTGGTGACCTGTTCGAATCCGTTACGGGAGCTATATTCTTAGATTCAGGTATGGTTTAAAACAAAATTGTCTTCATAAATGTTATTTTGTATTTAAATAATCAGCTTCATGCTGTGTTCCACACATACAGCAGGTAACCTAGTGTTAAGACACTCCGTTTCTGACATACTGCCCAGTTGTCGTGACATTGTGTTATTTCAAATTTTTAATTTTTTGTTACAAATTATTATTTTGACTCGAACCCACACAGCAATATAGCTTATACATAAGAATAATATAGACAGACTAGCGGACGCGCGCAGCTTCGCTTGCGTATTTAAGGGTGACTTNGCCCAAGGAAGCGCTGGTTGGATGTCGTGATGCAGGACATGAGAGCCAATGGTCTAACCACCGAGGACGCAAAAGATCGTGCAAAGTGGAGTAGGGTAAGTAGGAAGGCAGACCCTGGTAATAGCCGGGATTAATGCCAGGAAGAAGAAGACATATATCAAGAAGTAGTAGTAGTTAGTCAGTCCGGTTAATCGGTGTTTCTACAGATTCTTTCTCTTTTCTCTCCAGGCATGTCTCTAGCAGCAGTGTGGCAGTCTGTCGGTGCCCTCCTAAGTGCGGAACTCGATGCGTTCAGTGCAGCTGCTCCTAAGTCGCCAGTAAGGGAGCTGTTGGAGGCTGAACCTGATACTGCTAAGTTTGGGTGAGTGTGGGTTAACATAAAAAATATATATAACATAAAGGTCGTCGTACCGCAGGGTGTACGCGTGCGACTGTAAACGCGATGGTTTTCGATTCGATTCCCATTCGGGGGAATAATTTCCTTTCTTCACTCTGGTAACGCTAACACTGGGTTGCCTCTGTTTACCCTGATATGTGCGGGATACTGCGTGAAGCTAAAAAAAAAGACTCCAAATGTTAGAAGTTCGCATCGTTTATGTTGAATATTTAAAGATTTTGTTAGATGGTAACATGGCCTTAAATAAATCTAACTTTACCATATGTTCTTTACAGTAAACCAGAACGCTTGGCCGACGGTCGTCGAGTCCGTGTCTGTGTGGAGGTATTCGGTAGGGGCACTTTCAAGGGGGTAGGGAGAAACTACCGTATAGCTAAAGGAACAGCGGCCAGGTGTGCCCTAAGACACCTGCGTGACAATAGACCTAGATAACATGAGGCACCTAATGGAGCCTCGTATAGGGCTCCTTGGTTATAAACGACCTATTAAACTTTATAACGTAATGATTTAAAATGTTTTTTCTATAGTAAATTTGTATGCGTAAGACTTTTTTAAAAACTGTGCGATTTTAATAATTTTTGCAAGGAAATGGAAAGAAATTCGTATAACTGAAAGAAGTATAAGGAAACTTGCGGGATTAGAGGCCCCTTATCAAAAAACATCTTAGATGCTTTATACATATTATATTATAAGTATTTTTATAGGGCTTGACGATGAACGATAAGTTAAGAATTTAGGCCCATTTGTGTGTAAAAAATTGTATTTATCTTTAATAATAAATAAAAAGCCTTTTATTTGTTGCTAAATACAACTAAAGTGAATTACAACTATTCTTAGGTTAGTTCCATTTTATTTTTCTTAGTATATATATTTTTAGTTTATTTTAGGATTAGTAACGTAATGTATATTTTATTATTATAATATTATTATTTATTTTTCTTTTTATTTGTTGATTTATTTTAATATATTCTGCAAGAACCCCACAACAGGTGAAGACCTCCTCCAAAGTTTGTCAATCTTCACGTAATGTAATGTAGTTATACACAGTTTATTCGGTTTGTTGATTGGTATGTTCCGTATGTTTTTATGTTACTTTGGAGGGTTGTGCTCATATTCTCCCACGGTGACCAACCGGCTTGGAAGATTAGATTTATTAATGTTTGTTGTTTGGATATTGTATGTGTCTTTTCTGTAAGAGGGGGGTAGAAGTTACTATTTGTACGTGGATTTATTTTGTTGATTACTGGCTGCGTCATTTGGCTTCTTTTTACTTAAAAAGTTGAGCATGCTTGTTTTTAAAACACTCTCGGATAAGCTTGATGATCTTCTCATCAAGCATCAAGCATCGGTCTCTGCGTTTTATTCTTCTTACATGCTTGCAGTTTTTGCTCAGCTCCATGATTCGTATATTAGTATTACAATTTTATCATACTTGATTATTGCTTTGTTTCCGTTTTCTCTCTCCATCCTTACTTCCTGTTGTAGTAACTTTCTTTTTTCCAATTTTTTCGGGTAATCCTCTTTAATATAATAATGAATGCCTTTTAGTGATCCTCTATTTTGAAATATGTCTATTTTTAAACCAAGTGTAGAGAACGTAATGATAGTAGGTCGTGGTTTTTCTCCTTTCTTTCCTATCCTTTTTATTTCTTGAATGTCTCTGCGGTCCATGTGTATAGAGAAATATTGTGCAATAAAATTGACTATATTTGATTCCAAATTTCAATATGAGGTTTCAGTTTCTTCAAAACCGAATAATACAATATTTCTCTGTATGACTCAATATTTCTCTGTTTTTCGAAGAAAAAGAGATACTTGCTAATGTTTTTGAATTTTTGAAGTTGTGTTAATATTCTGAGTTACTTGTTGTGTAACGATGTTGCCATTTTCTTTTTCTGTCTGTTGTTTTGTTTTGTTCTACACTCTTTGGAGTCACCAAAGTGTGGTTGTAGAAATCTAGGTCTTCTTTTCTTCAATGTTAATAAATTGAAGTTGTTGCCATTATTGCATTTACATTATTATTATTGTCAACAGACATTAATTCAATACCTATTTATCCTCTAAATATTCTTGAACAGTGTAATAAGCTTTACTTGTTAGATTTTTTTTATAGATACCTACTTTAAATTTAAAATACGCTATGGAATTTTATTACATACACGCATACTCAGACCCATAAAAGTTAGTGTAGTTAGTGGAGATACCGTTGTCGTAACGCAACCACAGCAATCGTCAATAACGGACACGTACTTAGTCATCATCCACACACACACAAATTCACATACTTCTGAAATTGAACCCACAACCGATACTAATCCGATAGTATTTTATTTAAACATATGTATTAATTTGATTTATTATTTACTAACTTAACACAAACAAGAATATAGTGAATGCCTTTTTTACTAAGGGTCTCGGGAGGGGGCATTTATTAAAACCGACTAAATCGTGAAAAAGTTGAGAAAACAATTATATAATATATTGAATTATTAATGTTTAAAAAATTATTTATTAAATATGCTGCATTTGAAATGTTTTTTTTTAAACTTAATATTTAAATTTGTACTAAATTTTTGAGAAGAGGTATTTTCTCCTAATAGTTAAAGTTAAGTATTTAACCCAATCTTAGGTTTTTATAACTGCTTACTATTTGTATGTAAAATATATTAATTTTAATGTCCAAACAATGTGATAAATTACCATTCTCTCCTAACTACAGCGGTTAAAAGAGAGAATTTGTAATTTTGTAAAATGAGAAATTGAAAAATTGAACACAAATGACCATTCACTCTTTTAACGAGAATGGTTATAACATAACGTTGAACTACATACGTCCAGCGTCTTGACCGCGCGTTTTCTCAAACTGGGCGCTTATACAATTTAAATAATACTTTTATAGCCAAATTTAAATTTGCTTCCTTTATCGTTAGCGCTTAAGACATTGCAGTTTAACCATTTCTAATTGTAAGTCTTATACATTTAATATTAAAATATGTCATATAATCTGTGGTCGTTTTGTTTTATTTGTGTATTCCTGAATTAGAAATGAATTATAGTTTATTGTGATTACGTAAATAATAAACGTCATATATGTTAAGTCCGTCGCGAAATAGTAGGAAGAGGAATCATTATATTTTAATTATTTATATTTTTTCACTCTGGTAGATAAAACTCTGCATTGATATCTGCCACACAACACGGAATGTGACGAAAACTAAGTACAAAATTGAAACATTACTCTGTTACTACTTTAAGTTCCTTCTGCTTACTCTGCTATGAGGAAAAAATCGTGATGATGCTTTTCTTTTATTTATAAACATGAATAAAAATTAACTTCGTGTTCTGGTACACCTAAGAGAGGCCACTTAGTGTGTGCTCCAAAACACCCAATTCTCTACCTTTATCTGAAAACCAGTAACTTCAGCTCATTTGTACATTTTAATATCTGCTCATATCTTTTTTTGGATTTTTTTAGCCTCACGCTTATCCCACACAGCAGGGTAGGCAGAGTAAACCTGGGAACCTAATGTTATGACACTCCATTCCCCTTAAGACACATCCTCTCCCACTTTCCTCCGAATTCTGGAAGCACTGTGTGGTAAATTGAGAAACCTAATGCCATGCTTTGCCAGAGAAAAGTAAAGTATTAAATATTTCATTTCTTTGAAGAAGAATCGAAGCTACAACCTGTCGCATTTACAATCATATACTTGTGCCCCTGCACCAGGGTTTTAGGGTTGAACATGCTATCTCCAGCCTAGAATGTTTCTTACTATTTAACAATTAAAAATATGATTGAACTAACGGACTTCTCCCATGCTCCCTTCAGAAAAGAAAAAAATATATATTTATTTAGTATTATGAGTTATGACTCAGAATAATAAAATTACAAGTTGATTAATTAGTCACTTAAACATGATCCTACATGTGACCTGCAGTTACTAATGACTCACTCATTTGAAGAGCATAACATGTTCAATGTATGGAAAATGAAGAATGGAGAAACTTTTAACTTTGTTGCACATAAAAAGATCATGGTAAAATATAAGTAATGTTATATAAATAAAACAATAAAAGCCTTATTAAATACGTCATTTAATTTAAAACAAAACGCAAACATACAGTCATCACTTTTTGTTTTTATTTTGCGGCCTACCCACATTACCACCGCCTCGGGCTAGTGGGGCTGGTCTGCCTCTGTTGCCAAAGGCTCCCCTACTGCCTCCTCTACCAGATCTCATGTTTTGACCTCCCCTGCCCTTATTAACCTCGCCTCTACCCCTGGCTTTGACCTGAGTCTCCTCTTTCACCATATCAATAACCTCATCAGGTATTCTCAAGTATTTGATAGTACTACCTCTGATATAGCATTCAGGCATTCTCCAGAACTTGTCGCCGTCTCGTGAAGTGCAAATAACTTCTCTTAAATTAATATTCATCCAATTATCACAGCTAACAAGATGACCGTTGTAAGTTTCACCGTTTTTTAATTCTACCAGCATCGGGTGATTTTGAGCCGTACGTAATAATGATAGTGGAAGCATTTTATAATTTTAGTTTTTTAGTATTACAGCTATTAATAATTTCAAAGGTATTCGGTTTATTTATTTACATTAAATGTCACTTTTCATTTGTATTTTGAGGTTATCTTTGTTGTTTTTTTTTAAATACAACTACTCTAAAGAAGTAAAGACTATAACTTACACAACCATAAAATATATATATTTTTTAAATCTACTTCATAAAATAATTTAATTTAATTGTAACTATTAAAATAATTATAAGCAATAAATATCTTAATATTTTATACAAATTATAAAAATATGAGATTTTTACGACATCACATCATATGGTTTAAGTTTAAGGTTTATGACAAAACGTCAAGTACATCTTTGTTGATACCGGATAGTTTTTCGCTGGATTTTTCGAGAAATGCATATAATTACGTTTTATTAGAAGAAATCTAATTAAATACTTGATAACGTCTATAAATAGTAAGATAGTATATTTATTTAGAATATACCATGCTATATATCAGTAAAAAAAGTTGTTACAATTTCACAACATTATATTTTTGTTAAAGTAAGATAAATATACTAGCAATTGGTAAATTTTGAGAATATTGTTATTTCAAAATCTTAGATACAATTAAATTTAGTCTTAAGAGTAAATCATTCACATTTAATATCGGCGCGCCGGCATTTCTTTTCAATATGTGCCACCACGTTTTCGTGTCACGTACTTTCTTTTTATCTCCCTAAGTAAGGGAGATATTATAGTTATCAGTAAGACGATTATTTTAAAATAAAATTTCTTATTCTTTGTTTATCCTATAATTATAATGAGCTAAATAAAACCGTTTAAAAACGTATCATTTAGTACCTATATTAAGTAATGAAACTAAATATATTACTTAAGACACAATTTAAAGTTGTTGTTTTAATATTATAATTATTTCTTACTTCT
Source organism: Heliconius cydno galanthus (assembly GCA_036379175.1). NCBI lineage: Eukaryota > Metazoa > Arthropoda > Insecta > Lepidoptera > Nymphalidae > Heliconius > Heliconius cydno. The sequence goes on along the minus strand of JAKRZM010000792.1, from coordinate 479,409 downwards.
TTTTATAATTATTTCATATGTTATCATGTATAACGTAAATTTATATATTAGCCACCCACCCATGGATTCGACCCATTACATTTATTGTTATATCATAGCCAACTTATATGAAATGATACATTCTGATGTATAGGCTGTAATACTGTAAAGTTTAATTAACAACCATTCAGTAATCGTCATAAACTCACAAACTTTCACCTTATAACATGTAACAGAGATATAAGTATAAGTAAATTTTAGATAAGTCCAAAATGCCCCAAGCAAGACGCAAAACACCTTTCAGCGGCAAAGCAAAGAAACAGCAGCTGCAAGTTAAAAAACAAAATAAAACATTACTTATGTCAAGTAAGTGCATATTTTTTATATTTAGTCTCTAAGACAAAGTGTGGAGAGATGTCTCCAGATTTCTGTGGAGAGTGGGCAACTAAATATCTTTACACTATTTTACTGGGGTTTCCAGGTTTTCTCTGCTTACTCTGCTTTGTGCCGGACACAGTGCGAAGCTAAAAAATAATTATACCTTATTTGAAGCAACAATGACATATATGCACTTTTTACATATTGCAGGAAATGCTATCAAAGTTTGCTTCACCTTGCTTTTCCAGTACCACTTAATATATTTTTATTGTTAAGTAATTTACTTTTTTCACAAAGACAATTTTGCTTTTTTAGAACATGTTTGAACTTGTGTCTCATGTTTACTGAAATTCTTAAATGTATACTGTAACGAAGAACTTCAATTCAAACCACTATTTTCTGAGTTCAGCCCATTCATACAAACAAACACTTCAGCTTTATAATATCTATTTTTGTTATATTTCCAGCATCTTCAAACACAAATCCCTATGACGTAGTGTCAGTGAACTATCAACCAAACCGCTCACGAGGTAGGGGTGATGCAAACAGATATGCATTGAAATTCTATAGAGAGACTGATGAAGAACTTAAATTGAAGAAGGAGGAGGCTTTGTAAGTGGGATTTTTCATTTATGTATAAAATATATAATATTTATATGTTTTAAACTATGTATACAGTTTTTCAATGATGATAATGTTCACTCGGAAAGCTAATAATGATTATATATTAATTGTAAATTATATTTTAAAAGACCAGTTGTTGAGATTCTTACTAGATCTTCTCAGCAGAATTATTATCCTCGTCAGTGGCAGTTCCCTGTAGGACTGACACTACTGACATTTCTATATAACTTCAAAAACTGTTGTAATGGCCTCATGCAATAAATAATATTTTGATTCTTATTTTATAGTATAAGTGGGATTAGGGCTAAACTCTTTTTGAAGTCACAAATTACTAAAGTTATTTAAATTTTGTATTGCTACAGCTGGCTCAGAGATTGTAATAAAAATTACAATCTTATTATTTCATACAAAATGTAATGGCAGCTATCGTGCATGAATTTCACATTATCTTAATTCTACACTTATTCTCTCACCTTTTAAGTTTTCCTGAAAAAAAGTGCTGTATTAAGTGCCACCACTCGGCACAGAAATAGACTCACTAACTCGAATTTCCTTTTTTTTTTGTAGAAAATCACTCAATCCAGTATCAGACAAAGAAATGGAAATAGATCCAAAAGATTTTTTTCCTAATGAAGTTTCATTTCCGAAAAGACCTCCATGGGATTTTTCAATGACACCGGCTCAATTGGACGCTCAAGAGCAGAAATATTTTAGGGTAAGTTTGAAGTGTTCTAGTGTCAATTAAACATTTTTTGGGAAAAGTTAAAAAGTTTTTGTATTCTGTTTCGACTAAGACCGCAATTATACGAAGTTAAAACATATTAGGGATGGCATATTAAAATACAAAATATAAATAATAATATTTCTATATCATTCTCATTTAGATTATAGTGAATTAGTTCTTCTCTTTATCTTTTTGAAGGAATACATACAGAACATCCAAAATTCTGAAAATTGGAAAGATATGTCGTATTTTGAGTTAAATCTGGAAACATGGCGACAATTGTGGCGAGTTTTGGAAATGTGTGATATTTTACTACTAATTGTAGACGTCAGATTCGCTGTAAGTATAAAATAAATATTAGAAACATTGTTTTTTGAGTGGCGGAGTTCAAAGCCGCGCTTTGTCTTTTAAGTTTGTTGCCGGATCTAGGGCAAAAAATACGAAATGCCGAAAGAGGTGAAGAAACAAAACATACTTTTTTTACTTCAAAATCCGTTTTACGATAAAAAATTTTATTCCAATTTACCTAAGAAATATTTACGTAAATTACCTTGATGAAATACTCAAATAAAAAACGAGCAGATTGTACTCTAGAAACAAAAAGACGTAGACTAAGTTCCCTCGGATTACCCTACTACCCTATTATAATTATATTTCATATTATTATATATATTTTTAATACTTATTNACCCAAAGGTTGTCTGGTAGAAATCGCTGATTAGCGATAAGGCCGCCTTTTGTGTGTCAATTGTTATGTTTTTGTCGTTTTTATATTCTTCTTTTTCTTCTTAATGTATAATTGTGCACAATAAAGTGTAAATAAATAAATAAATAAATATTAGCTTTATAGTTTATCTCGTAGGGTAATCAGTGGAAACCTAGATTTAAAACGTTTCTATGTAAAATCATATAGGTATATGTATATAGTCCCAACTTTTGTATAGCTTACTTCGGTAAGCTTACAAAGTAAAAGTTGGAAAAGGTAAAGTGTAAAAACCCTCCATGTTTTACCTAATTTCAGGGTATGATGTTCCCCCCATCCCTTTACGAATACGTAGTGAATGAGCAAAAGAAAAATATGATTTTAGTTCTAAATAAAATAGACTTAGTGCCCGCGTCCCTAGTGGCTGCGTGGAAGGAATATTTGGTCACTAACTGTCCAGGATTGAGAGTAGTGTATTTTACATCCTGCCCTGGATATAACTTGGCAGGCGGTAGTAATGATAAAGCTGGTGAGCATTTTTTTTGTGTAAAAAGGAGGATATATTTGAATACTTTTCTGAATGGGAATTGAATTGGAAACCATAGTGTGAATAGATCAGGAATGATCTGTAACCATGTCTCTGTTTATTTAATATACTACTTATGAATTGTAAATATCAGCATAACTTCATCAATAATGAGAATATCTTATGCATTTCTTGTCGTTCATAGATGCGCTGGGAAATGGCCATTTAAGTTTTTTTTGTAAAGTTCCACCGCAATATTAGCTAGAACAATTCGATTTTGTTTCTATTCCGTTTGATCAAAATAGCGGAACAGCCGTCCAAAATATCTTAATAATATTGTCTCATAATAAACCCTAAAAATAGGTTAAAACAACGGAAAATATATTATATATCGAAAGCTAAAATAAAGAAATATAAATTAAAATATACATTTAATTGTGTGTTTCTTTTATAAACATATATAAAAGGTCTACAAGTAAGACGTCGAAAAGGCCGCCAAAGGATGTGCGCGGAAGGAGCAACGAAACTTCTCGAAGCTTGCAAGGATATAGTGAAAAATGAAGTGGATCTAACTTCATGGGAGAAGAAGATTAAAGAAGAGACCAACGTGGAGTTTGATGAGGATGAAACTGAAGTTGGTGAGTTTTGAAGTTTGATGTACACAAATTTTAGTCAAATTCAAAAATACCCAGCTTTATAGCTTTTCACATTTGTCTTTATATACATTTTGTATTGTATTAAGAAATCTTGGATATTTTATTACTTTACTTCCTGTAAACTAAGCGCGGCGTTGAGTTTCACAATTCAACCCGCAAAATTCCGATTTCGTAACTTAACCTTAAAGTACAGAATGGAATCTATTATATAAGTCTTGATACTAGGTTCTCTCTGCCTTGCTTGCGATAATGCGTGAGACTAAAAGAAAAAATACAAATATTACATATTAAATATAGATTTACTTTTAACATAAGGTTCCCTTTGCCTCCCTTGCTATATGGGTGACACAAACAAAGTATGAACATTACATTACTCCAAACTCAAATCGAACCTATAACCCAATCCAATCATTCCAGGTGAAACAATATTAGAAAAAGCAGATACCACCTATTACACACACGAAAAATATAAAAATGGTATTCTAACGATCGGTTGTGTGGGACAACCGAATGTGGGGAAATCCTCCCTGATGAATGCCATAATGGGGAAGAAAGTGGTGTCCGTGTCCAAGACCCCCGGACACACTAAACACTTTCAAACTATATTTTTGACGCCACAGGTGAGTTAAAAAAGATGATATTAGTTCTGACGTGATACCTAGTATGAGTTCATATAATAGAATTAAGGAGAATAAATAAAAAATATGTTTATATAGGTGTCTATTACATAGGCAATGTAATAGACATTGCCCAAACGCCCCTAATAACCGTTTTTCTCAAATATCTTTCATGCAAAGACAGCGATGTGTTACACAGGTTCGTCTCTGCGACTGTCCAGGGCTAGTTTTTCCATCAAGAGTATCCCGCTCTATACAGATACTAATGGGTTCATATCCGATAGCACAATTGAGAGAGCCCTACACTACTATACGGTAAGATATTTATAATTTCAACATTGTCTGGGCGGTTTTCAAGAGGCTCGGGTTCAAATCCCGCTACATAATTTTTTTAAACATTTCCAAACAACTTTTTTTCCTAATTGTAGAATAACTAACAATTTAAACATGTTAAAACTATATTTCTTTATATTATATATATATTCCAGTTATATAGCAGAACGCATCAATCTCCCGCTCCTCCTACGTATAGACCACCCAGAGAACGACGACACCTGGTCTCCGCGCGACATATGCGATGGATGGGCGAAGAAACGAGGATATTTGACCGCTAAGGCAGCTAGGTGAGTGGGGTATGGGAGTTAGAGGCAAGAATACTGATGGTTACTCTGTTTTAAAATTTTTTAACAATTGATTTTGTCTAAAAAAAATTCGCGGTAAGGAGAAAATGAGAAATAGAAAAAAAAATAGGGATGTTTTCTCCTCTTTCCTCTTTTTTTCCATATTTCCTAAGTGACTTCATTGTGAATGTGTCTAGGTTAGTGGTGAATAGTGATGTATTTCACCGGCTTAGAGGGACCCAGTATTAAGACACACAGTACAGTATGATACACATACTGATGAATTCTTGCGACATAGTATATGTGGTAAGTGGGGGAACTAAACGCCGTGCTCTGTCATTTTACCAAAGAGTGGATTTAAAAAAAAACCCTGAAACGGTAATCCCACAATCATCACTTTGGAAAGAAAAACAATTAATTCCTTCTCGTGAGACTCGAACAGACAACCGTCGCATTTACAGTTACACCCTATGCCATGTAACATACTTAATTATTTTGGTTATAATTTCCATAATTTATGTATTTAATTGAAATTTTATGAAGAACCCTTACTTATGAGACCAGTCGTGGTGTAGGGACACAAGCGTGCTACTGCAAGCGCGACAGGTCGTGGGTTCGACGTATGTGCGGTTTTTTATGTGGATAAACATAATACAAGTAAAAAGTAGAGTAATTTGAACCCGCGCCTCTTATAACTCTTAATTTTTCTCACAGATTAGACACGTACAGAGCAGCCAATGCAATACTAAGAATGGCACTGGACGGTAAAATATGTTTATGGCTGAGACCACCGAAGTTTACAGAAAAAAGAGGTCATTTGTGTTTTATCATCTATATTTTCTTTATATTTGTTGTTTTGCTATTTCTTTTGTATTTTATTATATTTAAATGTTCTATTTGTTATTTTGGAGATATTTTTTTTTATTGTATACAAAATGAAAAATCCTTATAATATCACTTTCTGTCTGTCAAGACGATTTTTTCTCAAAATCGCGCGGATGTATAAAGCTGTAATGAATAATGTCACATGTGCCTGTATTTATGCTTTTCTTATGTCGCATTTTGTATGAAAATTGCCCCATTATCAAAACCTATGAAAATTCTACAGAACAATCGATGGGAGTGTCCGACTCCCTCTTTACCAGTTTTTTTCTTATAAGAAAATATTTTTTTTATGTTCTACAGAAAAATATGAAAATTGCGAAGAACTAAAATATATAAAGTGGGTACAGGCACTAACCGAGGAAGACGGTGAAATTTCACTCTCGGATTCCGAAAGGACTAATTCAGAACAGAGTTCAGGAGAAACGGACGAGGACGAACACACAGAGATAGCTAATAAATTTGCAGCGTTGGCTAATGAATAAAATTGTTCTTTGTTTTTTATTGTCCCGCATATAGCAGCTTAGAGAGAACCTGGTGGACGCTTTGTTTTGTTACCTAAGTAAAAAAAATAACTAATTTATTTCCCAGAGTTGGAATCAAACCCACAAGCATCGTGTTTACAGTCACACGCTTGGCCCCCACGGCCTCATTTTTGAGGTTGTTGTTTTTGAAGTGTTAGTTTGGTTGAACATGCTAATCAGAAACTACTGGTTTTAAAAATGAATTGAAAAATTATTTTTGTGTTATATAAACCGTTTATTAAGGAAGGAATTCCAAAAAGAAAGGAAAGCCTTCTGTACCTGAGGTCAGAGTTACATGTCATGTGTCATGACACAACTAGTGGTTACTTCTATTTGGCCACGCGGATCTCGAGTCTCTGGTAACACTACGTAACGAATTATGGTATTATCGACTATGTATCTTTCATATTAATGTATTTTATGTGAAATATATATTTATGTATATTTCTTGTCTTTTTTTACGCCTTACTTTCCTAATAATCTCTGACATTGGATTCTTAAGTATACTACTTTTTTAAGTCGGCTAAAATACGACCATAACGGAACAGGGTATTCCTAGTTTTATTCGAATTTTGTGTAATTCTATAATAGGATCTTTTCCTATTTATAATTTTAACTTTATTACATTATTTATTGCCTTTAGTGGAGATGGGGTCCACAAGGGCCTGGACTGCAGACAAAAAGGCCCTTTAGTTTTAAAATATAGGTTTAGGTTTAAAATATAATATATATGTTTCAGTTTAAAATATAACATAATCGTTTGTCCATTTTTTTAAGTCACTACACTACTATGCTTATATTAAGACGTTGCGACGTGGTTTTATCTGCCGCAGCGCCAAAGATGAAATAATTTAAATAAAATCGTTCTGCTAAATAGGAATCGAACCGACAACAACCGCGTTTACAATCTAACGCTGCACCTACGCCACGCCGGCCACGCCGGTATAGAATACAAAGATAAAGGTGCCCCCATACTAAATCAAAGGCCATCAGCCGCAGACAGGTTTTGTCCCTATCTCATCTTACCCTAGTTGTCGGAACTTTGGGAATTTACGATCTGAATAGTTTCTATTTTTTTTAAAACTAAAACTTATTTTAAAATGTACAATTTTATTAATCACGAAACTATTAACTATTTTTTTAATTCAAATCTGAGATTAGTGCAAAAAACAAAAAAATAATTCTGCTTTTATTATTAATAGTATAGAGTATAGATTTACCTCAATTAAATCGAACCTACTATATTCGTCTTGCAAATAAAGGTAAGCTAAAATTATAAGCACAAAGGTATTAAAGCTACCCCTAACAATAAATATAAATTAAGGTCACCCTTACGAGGTCGTTTCATCCCTAAAGTACCGGACCGTTAAGAACTTTGTTTATAGCATACGATACGACATATTGTTTTCTGTTTAAAACAATTTCGACAATCTTTTTTTATTGATTTCCTTTAAAAGTATTTTATGAAGGAGAACACTTTTAAGAAAATGCAGTAGAGCTAAAACTACTCTATTTCTTCGTATTTAACGACGCATCCAAACGCCGCACTTTATATAATCAAACCTAGGTTTAGAAATACTTGTTCTTATTTTTGTAAAAAACTAAGTATAACTTGTATTTTAATATACCTAGATATAAGTTAAAACAAATACTCGTAGAATAATTTCCTTAAACAAACATTTTGTCACCCAACACGAGGTTTTTGTAAAAAGATTAATAAGAGTGGCACAGAGGTACAAGAGTGTGACTCTACCTTCCCTGATGTGAGCGAGCGAGGGTATCGTAGTCGTATAGTGTAATAAGAATTTAAATCAAGATTAAGTTTAAACAGAATTAGTCTATTAATTGGAGTTTAAATCGTTGATGGAAATACAAGTTAATACTTTTGTTTTGTTTATCTTATTATCTCCACATATTCTTGTATTGACAGAGGCAGAGAGCTAGCGATATAACGTACGTACCGCTGCATCCCGCATATAGCGTTGTAGGCAGAGGGAACATAGTATTATAACAAGGACACTAGGTTAGGCAAACGAAGATATTCTATTGCTGTCGCTGACGCTGTAACAGGGTAGGCAGATAGGATTTGAGACTCCATTCTCCACTTCCCAAGCAATAAAAATAAACTTATGAAGTTGCTAAACCATGGAGCCTGGAGGTACTTATTATTACGCTTATTCTATATCTAGTGTTGTTCCAGCAGAAAATAAGGGCGAACTTTATTATCACAATAAATAGTAATTAAACCTGCAAAGAAATATAACTATATACTTACATGTGAATTTAGATTTAAAATATAAGCCACTGGAGGAGTTCTAAATCAAGAATGTTTTTAGATACGCCGCCTTCTGTCTTAATATAGACAAATAAATATAATTGAAATATTATAATATTTGAGGCGGCCCTGGCGCAGTGGCGTGACGGTGGCGGATTGAATCATGGTAACAAGACAAAGCGCTGCATTCCGCCTTTAATACGCAAATGTCTCGGAAATAGGGAGCTTGGGGAACAGAGTGTCTAAACACTAGGTTATCTCCGCTTATCCTGCTACATGCGGGATACAGCGTGGAGCTAAAAAAGTAATTTCTCCAAGTGGGAATCGAACTCGCAACCATCGCATTTCCAAACGCTGTTCCACAATGGTTTCTAACATTTGAACCAGTTACCCCCATTTAAGGCTTTCTAATCACGATTTTCTATACAAAAGCTCTAAGACAATAGATTCGTTAGGATGTTGATTTTTCGTAAAACGAATTGGTACCGTGAATATTAATGAGGCTGAATTTTGTTCCAAGACTTTTTCTTTGAATTTTAAAAAAAATTGTTTTGTTTTTTTTTTCATTTGGATCGCGGGATCGTTATATTTGGATAACTGTATGTAGTATATATAGAGATGCTATTAATTACAATTACTTAATATTTTGAGAATGTATATTAATTTTGCGGCATTCAGTTGCGCCTCTCAACGAGGAATATATCGAAAATTGAGCAGTGTGTGTGTAGGACGGAGTGTCTCAGCACTACGTTTCTTCTGCTTACCTTGCCATATGTGAGATACAGTGTAACAAATCTCAGCTATATTTCAATCGGTTCAGTTGTTTTTCATCATGTTAGTACCCCTGTATTTTGAAAGGTACCCTTATAATAAATGAAATAAATATACACACATAAACTACAAAGGTTAGTTTACGCAGGCATTCGCTATAACCGCTACCTCAACGTTTAAAATAATAATTTTAGGAATTTAAGGCGGTCTTCATAAAATAAAAAATATTTGAATAACATAATTATTGCTTTTGTGTATGCTTACGGTATCACTATGGCAAGTCAACATCACAGTCAACGCAAAGTACTAGTAGTAATATAAAACACACTATGTTTAGGTTGACGCTGTATCCTGTATGTAAGGTAGGCAAGGGGAACCTAGGAAAGACACTCCATTTCCCAACTTCCACCGTTTTTATGAGGCATTACGTGTTGAGTGGTGGAACTCAACATCAAGCTTTGTCTCGTTATCGGAGCAAATATTTTTTTTATGGAAAAGACAATGCAAACGAGCGCACGGGTCACCTGATGGTAAATAATCCGTCATCCATCACCCCGTGTAAAACTAGAAAAGCTACTGGTGCGCTGCTGGCCTTTGAGCTGGAGATAGACGCGCGTTTTGAAGGTATCCAAGTCGTATTGACCTTGAAACGCCGCCGAGGCAGGCCATTCCACAGTTGCGTTGCGCATGGAAGGAAATGCCTACGGAACCGCACAGTAGCGGAGTGCCACGTATCCAGATGGTACGAACGGTATTTTAGTTTGTGACGTACTGTGTGGCTAGAAAATTCAAGGTCAAACAGTTCCCCAGAACACGCTCCATGATAAGTACGGTAGAGAACGCACAGCGAGGAGACATCTCTACGAAAAGCCAAAGGTCAAGTCTTTTAGATTTCACTGGGTACCCAACGATTCGAACAAATCAAACGGTTCAAATTATTACTGGGGTGCACTAGCCCGGAGATGAGAACAGTACTCTGTAAGAGGCCGAACCTGGGCCCTATGCAGGCCTAATCGGTACTTTCGCGTGGTGTTCTATCTCTGCCGATGACTCCCAGTTTCTTTGAGGCCAAATCATCAAAAATCGCAATATTGGCAATCACTCGAAACACTAACCCAATATGCTGATACTTGGAGGCTAAATGAGGAGTTTTCTAGAAAACCGGTGACACGAAAAATGGGATTTTCTTAATGGCTAACGCACAAACTTGTACTCTGGGGGTTGAATTGAACAAAGTTCTAAGAAGTGCTCCGTGCGGCGTGCCACACTCGATTGAGGACCTTCGCCATGTCCAGATCAAGTGCCAGGCCCTCTCACCTGCATTCGATAGCCGCAGCCCAGTGGTGTGGGCGGAAATTGACCAATCGGTGATTCTCATATAAAATAAATTAAAATATAGAATATTTCATTCTCCCGAGTGGGAATTCAACCTACAGCTGCCGTATTTACAGTCGCACGCTTGTTTCAATGCGCCATAATGGCCTCAAAATAAAATACATGCTTGGCTCTAATTGTTTAGACCTACAGTTCAAACATTTACGCTGTATCCCGTATATAACGGGGTAAGTAGAAGGACAACTATACCTAAGTGTGCTTGTGCAATTTTTGTGACATTGCTCGTTAAGTGGTGGAATTCAAATCCGCGCTTCGCTTACCTGAGCGGGTAATGAAACCACAACCTTTGCGTTCACAGTGAGAAGCTGTCCCACTGCGCACAATAACCTGATGGACACTTCCTGTTGACATAAAAATATCTGTGTGTGGTAATGTGGAGCCCTACTTTTTAAAAATTAACCTTTCCTTGACGTTTCGAACCTACTACTCACAGCAAAACGCTAAAAAAAGAAAAACACATGAAATTCAACGCCATCTTGTCTTGTCTAGACCGAGAAATTATTTAATGCTAGATATTCTGGGCGTGGTTAAATACCGCCCGCCCAAGTCGCCGCCCAATCACTCTACATCAAATGTGCTTTAGTACTAAACGGAACGTCGGCTAGAGAACACGTATTAATCTTGTTTCTTTATAAAATCATATAAAATATTTTTAAATGTCAATGAAAATCGCTTAGTAATATAAACAATTGTGTAAAATAATAAAATATCTTACTTTTCTTTAGTTTTGTGATCATTTTCTTGTGAAAACAAAGTATTTTTTGAAATTGTTTTCTGTTTGTTTACAAACAATAACTTGTGGGGGGGTTATTGGGGTCAAGGACATGTTGTTTATTTACATGGACTATTCCACATTTTGACAAAATTTTTGATTTAATAAACTAAGATTTTATTAACTCTATTGAAAAAAGGAGATTTAGGAATATTAGTTTCAAAAAAGTGTACGAAATCATTCAAATTGGATTCACCAAACAGAGAAGAGCCCCTCGGGGCCGCTACTAGCGCGAGGACCTCTAAAACCCTTTTAACCTCAAAGACTTTATTAGTCCATCCTTTCAACAATAACTCAAATACAAAAGATAATGATAAGCCTAGGTATTTACTAGAAACTCCGGCCAAAAGGAAGATACCGTTGTTAGAAATTCCCAAGGATTTTAACAAGAAGCCTAAACTTTACCAAAGCTCTGATGGATCTGAAATGGTGACCACCTCCATTCAAGCTGAGGACTGTAAAAATTTCTGTCAAACTGTAAAATATTGTCATCACTGCTGTCACCATAATTGTGAGGATACAGTGAGTGTAGAGCCAAAACACTGCTCTAATCAAACTAAAGCGAAAACCTGTGCTGGACTGTCAAAATCTTGTTCTAGTGAACGGTCAAAATCCTGTGCAAACGGACTGCAGAAACTTTGTGCAAGTGAACTTTCCAAGCCTTGTGCTAGTGGACTGCAAAGATCTTGTGGCAAAGAACTATTTAAATCCTGTGCAATAGAACTATCAAAATCTTGTGCTGGTGGTTTGTCACAATCTTACGCAGAAATCTCTGTGCCCTGTGCTACTGAACTGTCCAAATCTGGTGACAGTGAACTGTCAAAATCTTGCTCCTGTCAAGGGCAAGCTGTAAAAGTTATATTTGCGCCAGCCATGATGCCCTCTATGTTTCCGATGCCGGGCGTTCCTTATTTAGTCAAACCATCTGTAAAGTGTAATGAGAAGGTTAGTTGTTGTTTTAAAATAATAATATTTTAAATGATCGTTGTCTCGTACTGGCACAACGTCGAACTGGAACGGATTTAGGTGAAACTTTACAGTAGTAGGTACAGCTTCCTGGCGGCCCATAGACTACAATTTATATAAACATATTTCTTATTGTGTTTTTTATTATGTGTGTATATATAATAGTAATAAACTTTTATTGAATTTGAACTTCAATTAACAATATATAGGCTACAATATAAGTAAGCATTAGTCATCATTTGGCTATAAGATCGTCGCTAGTATTAGTGTAGATACAGAAACTAACTAAGAACATACTGGTATTTGAACTCGCACCCCCCCTCTCATAAAGCTAGTCTATGAATAAAATTGGAATTGAGAGGGATTTTATTGAGCGTCTTAAACGAATGTTACACATTTACATTTATGTATTGCATGATTTATGTTTGCCCTTTTTGTACCGACTTTGGAAAAGAAATATTTTATTTTTGCTTTCACGCTGTATCCCGCATATAGCACCGGCAAATGGAACCTAGTGTGGTCTGTTGATATACTGCATTCTCAATATAATATTTTATTTTTCTGTTTTTTTTTTTCGTGATACTATGAATTTCCATTTATTGGAGTTTGTCTTTTATTTGTAGTGTGTTGTCAGTTCTTGCCACATTACATCATTCTAGGACGGAATTCAACGGAAGGTACCCTCTAGGTTTTTATAACGCGGCGATATATAATATACAGACGGACGGAATGTCAGTACATTGACATGAATGTACATAAGATATTGTATATAACTTTATTATAATTGGATTATGTTTTGGATTGTGATGGTCTATTTAGGCTTCCCATCACGTTGGCTTAATTTCGTAGGTATGTCTGTGTGTTTCTCCAAAAATTTATCGGAAAAAAGTCGTATGGAGTAGATCCTTTTTGTTTGTAATTATATTGGTATATTTCAAGTCATTGAAGTTTAATCGAAATCAGTCCAGTATTTCTTGAGATATCTTGTGGAATTGTATTTCTGTGATTTATAATACTAAAATATATTTTCTTTAATTATTTTTTTTAATGAAGACTACACGTCCTCGTATAAAAAGTGAGGCAGTGGCGTCAACCTAGTGTGTAGACACTCCGTTCCTTACGCGCCGCTTAATTTTCGAGATATTGCGTTTTGATTGATAACACTTAAGTGTTGAGTGTGTTTTGTCTTTTCGAACCCCCAATCATCGCATACAGCCACGGTGGCCTCTATTCAATAAAATAAGAAAATAGCATACAATCCTCATATAACAAAGCCGAGTATAAGCTTAAGCCGGATAACGTTTCTATCCGCATCGCCTATCCGGAAACACTTTGAGATGCTCGTAAATCTGTCGAAGGAGGGCTTGATGCACTTGAAATAATTAATATTGTGAATTGTATGTGATTTGTGATGTAACTTCACTTAACGTTCACATTTTGTTAACAGACTTCTTTTCATAAAAGAGGAAGTAGACTAGACGAGACTAGAGGAAGTCAACCATTTTTTTATGTTTATCCGTCGATTTGTCCCTCATCTATGGATTGAACACGAAAGCAATTCAGGTTAGTAAGTAATAATCAAGTGACACCTGACACCGCGAGTGGGTCGCTACTCGCTAGTGACATTATAAATTTGAAAGTTTTTGAGGATGGATGTTCTCTTTCACGTAAGAACTACAGATTACATATTAAGATGAAACTTTACTGTAACATAATTTATACAACAGAACAGAACAGAATTTATACACCTAAGCCAAGTGTATAATATCTATGTAAGCATTTTGTATAATATTACAACAAGCTTAAGCAGGCGAAGCCGCGTTTGGCGCTAACACTTTCAGTAAAACAAATTTAAGATATACTTACTAAAAGAAAAGTGTGGAACAAAATAATATTTTCTTAACGCAGCTGCGGTCGAGAGATAGCGACCCTTGGTCAAACTATTCTGTACTATCGTGCATAAAAGTAGTTTTATTTTTTCACGCTGTATCCTGAATTTAGCAGGGAAAGTGTTAAGACACTCCGTTCTGCACTGTACCCCTCATTTTCGACGCACTGCGTGTTCATTGACAATAATCACTCTACAAACAATCTGTGTCCCTCGAGTGAATGATCGACAACCATTGCTCTTATAGTTAGAAGGCAGAGAAACTAATGTTTAGTACACTGTCCTCCATTTGCTGCCCCAAACACTGCGGAACTCAACGCCGCCCGCCACCGCCGTCGTCTAAGCGAACAGACTTGGACGGTTTTCAAGTGTGTACCATTCCCTCTACATCATTTTTTTTTCACGTTTTTTAAAATAGCACTATTCATCTCAACTGTACCCATCTCACTGTTATGTTTGACTGCTGACCGCTGATAAGTGTAGAAATGTATTGCATTAAACTATATGTTTTTAACCGACTACAAAAAAAGGGAGGTTATCAACTTGACGTGTATGTTTGTGATATTGTTGTAATTTTGAAGTATTCGACTATGATGATCTATTTAGAATCTATAATGTAGTTGGATTTGAAAGCGCGCCTCTCGGAACCGTCCAAGCACTCTTACCACTACGCCATATCATTCTTTTCCAAGTGTGGAATAATAGGCCAAGGAATGCGGTTCGGTGTACACAAGGGGCGCGGGTTAAGTTCCTCCATTCAGCACATAATAGGTATATCAAAAATTAGGTGAAAACTGGGGAACGGAGTATCTAAAAGCTAGGTTTCCTCTGCCTGCCCTGCTGTATGCTGCATACAGCGTGAACACATTTACAGACAGACAACGACACAATCCGATTATTATTAATATTTTAAAATAGAAAGTCCGTGAAGAGGGATGTCGGTTTCCCTGTATCTAATGCAAAAATTATTGAACGGATTGGATTCAGATGAAACTTTACAGTAATATAGCTTATACATCCGAATAACATTCAAGATACAGTTATTTATGTTTTTTTAAAATGATTTCGCTATAATATAATAATAAATTTAAGCGGGCGAAGCCGCGAATGGGCCGCTAGTGCCGTATAAGTCACATTTTTATGTAACCCATAAAGTCCATATTTCATGGGAATTACATTCAAACCACGAGCATAAAGGGTGCTCACCTTATATATACAAGTTGTTATAAAAAAGGAAAATAATATTAATATTTTTTCCTTTCACGCTGCAACCTGTATATAACAGATGGGTGGTGTTCAGGCACTCCGTTCCCCATGCACTGCCTAGATGTCGTGACGTTGCTTGTTGAGAACGAGAAGTCAACGCCATGCTTTGCCTTGATTAGATTCTATTGAAACTCCAAATACCGAGAATACAATATCTGTCTGTATGTTTTTTTTATATAAATAATGAAATTTCATGCTTATTGGTTACACTCATACATCAGCATACTTGATATATTTTGTCTAAGAATAGTGTAAAACGTGTTTCTTTTTTATAATGTTTACGCTGTATCCCTTTTTTGCTTCTTTTTCCACATTCCAATCAATTTTCAAGAAATAGCTTGTTGCGCGGGGAATCGCTTTGTGTTTTAATCAGAATGGGAAAATGCAAATAATTCATACCTCCCACTCGGGGGACTCAAACCAACAACCATGTTTCCAGCGGTGACGCTGCGCCAATGCTCCAAGACAGCCTCAAATGGTGTACTGAACCCCATCTGCATACTTGAAAAACAATTCCAACCAGTATTTTCAGTGATTAGGGCGTTCAGCCAAACAAAGTCTTCAGCTTTGTATTATTCGTATAATTATGTAGAGAATATAAAGTGGAGAGCTGAGCAACTAGATTTTTTTGATGTCTCTGCTACGAACAAAAAACAGCACTGTAAATAAATAAATAAATAAATACATTTTTCTTCCCACAAAAACCGAGTTAAAATATAAAACATTATTATTTGAAAGACGCCCTCAGATAAATCACCCTGTACACCCGCCTTATAATAAAGCCTTCGACTTTTATAGCGCATACGTGATACGTACAGGTTCACTTTCCAGTTAGTGTAATTTATTGCTTGTTGTATCTTCAAGTAACGTTTGAGGCCAGTCGTGGCGCAGGGGCACAAGCGTGCGACTGTAAACGGGACGGATTGTGGGTTCGATCCCCTCGCACTGATAACAAGACAAAGCACGGCGTTGGGTTCCGACACTCACCACGCAACTGTCTTATAGGAGAGGAATGACCATGCCATATGAGGGATACAACGTGAAGCTATTTATTTTTATTTTTTTAAAGTAATACACAATAGGTTATATTCAGTAGTTGGTAAAAAGCTCCTTTCCTAGTTCAGAGATATTCCATTATTTATTGTCTTAAAGATAGTAGGTATTTGTGTGTTTTAGTTAAATAAAAATCTTCTGTTAATTTAGCTTCAAGCTGTATTCCGCATTTAGTAGGGAAGGTAGGAAACCTAGTGTCTCGAAACATGAGTGGTGCGTGAGAAGCGGTGTGTCGACACTAGGTTCCACCTAAATACCGCGAAAAGCTAAATTATCACATCGACCACTCGGATGCTGTGTAGATAACATCTCCCTCATCTTAAACATTCAATGTTTTTAGTGTCAACTTAAGCGTAAAGTGTCTTAGAAATTTTAAAACTTATAATATTACAAGTCATCTGAGGGCAGTCAAAATTTTCCTTATAATTAGACTCGCTTGTAAGAATTTTTTTAGATCCTTTTTGGGTTTGGTTCAAGAGACAGAAGAATATCAATTTGTATATGGTAAGTATATGTTTTGTTAAATTAAAATATTTATTATTATATATATTTAGATTATTTAAATTCCCGGGGGCACCTGTAAAATATTGACGACGCAGTTGGCCAATTTTTCATAAAGATGATGATGATAAATGTAATCACTATAAACCAATTTCTTTCATTTGTCGAATTAAATGCCATAAATAAACAAAATATAACTCTTATAAGATAATTTATATTTCTGCCTGCTTGTACATCTGTCAAGACCATTTTTCTCAAGATCACGTGAAGAGCAGATTTAACTTAAGCTTGTCAACTGTTATGTTATGATTCGTACTGAATCCTCAATGAAAGTTGTTCAGAAAAAAAAATCATTCTTTAAAAAAAAACTCCCCCTTCATCGGTTTTTTTCTTCTTCCTTACAGTCTGTGGTCGGTATATTATGTCTGTAAGTCATGGGCATGTTAGGATTGGGCAGACAAACTACTGTAACTGTTCGGTAAACTGTGTGTTAACGATAGTGTCGAATGTAGGTGTGACTGCAAACGAGAATTGCTCAGACAATCTGATATTTGCTGCTGCTGATATTTCCGCTGCATTCCCAACAATGACTAACTATATTATAAATAAAAAATCTATACATTTAATTTTTCTCGAAAAATATCTATCGTGAACAAGTTGAATTCCCAAATTTGATATGAAACCTTAAAAAAATTTGCTTTTTGCTTTAAATTCACGTCTTCTCGCATATTGTTTGGCATTGCCAGCAACATTCTAGTGTTAAAATTCTTCGCTATTTCTAATTTTCTGCCATTTCACTGTCCTTGTAATTTAAGCACAAACATCCTGCGTGGGTAGACAGTGTCTACCACCACTCTGTCCACCATGTATCCACTGCGTCATTAAAATATTTCTAAGTAATAAAAAGTAATCATACCAACTGAATTGAAAACCCCCTTTTTGAATTCACTGAAAATTGGTTGGAAAAAGGATTATTTTCTCTATTGCCCGCTATCTCTCATGAATTATACCACACATTAATAGGCTAAGTTTCGTCAAGTGTCCCGGGGATCGCTAATAAGCATACAAATGGTTCTTTACACTTCACCCTAATCACGATTGTCTTAGGTGCTTAAAAATTGGGGTTTGAAATTAGTTTTGGCAGGGGTAGCAGGTTCCTTTTTTTCATGCTTTTCATAGTAAAGTAGATATATTTGCGGAACTCTACGACGCGCTCTCTCTATCAGAGCGGAAATTATAAATATTTTGATTATAATATAATAATTATTCTCCGAAGTGGAACCGAACGAATAACATGTTGACATGCTGTCACAGGTATCTATCAGATGGCTGCAATGAAACTAAATTTTGACAAATTTTAAAGAAACCAGAAACCTAGTGCTTAGTCACTCCGTTCTCATTAAGATACTTAAGTTCCCCAAAGCAGAACTGAACGCTGTTTTACCAAGCGGTAATCAAACCCACAACCGCGTTACAGTCACACGCCTCTCCAAATAAATGTAAAGATGTACAGACGACGTTATCGTTTCAATATATTAAATTGTGAACATTTGGACACATCTGTTAGTTCTAATATCTTTTTTTCCAAGGGCGTCGTTTTAGAGGGGTTGTAGATTTATTATAACACTGGCTCTTTACCGCGGTTTTACATGGCTTTTCATTAGAATTATTTGTTTTTTAGCTTCACGCTTAAGTTAGTAAAAAAAAATTGAATTATCATTTTCGTAGGGTAGGCAGAGAGAATAATGTGGCGGCAATGTAAGCATTGCATACGAGTATATGGCACATTGAGGCCATCGTGGTGCAGGAGTACAAGCGTGGTTGTGAGTTCGATGCCCACTCGGGCGAATGAAGAATTAATATTTTCATTTCCTCGCTCTGGTGACGGAGGCACGGTACTCACCATGCAATGTCTCAAGAATTCAGCTTTAAGTGGGGAAAGGAAGTGTCTTAACACTAAGTTCCCAGGTTCTCTCTGCTTACTCTGCTATGTAACAGTGCGGGAACTTATATTTGTACTACACTATATTAACAGTGTTTGAGTAGAAAATGGACAGAAATTACAGAGTAGAGAGTATAAACACTAGGTTCTTTCGACTTACCCTGCTGTTGGCGAATTTATTTATTTATATTGTTGTGGCGTGTTTTGTGTTTTTTACTAGAATAAGGAAATAAAAATATTTATTTCATCCTCATGGGAATCGAACCCGCAACCGTTGCGCTTACAGTCAGATGTCACGATGGATTCAATAATCTGTACTTTTCATATTTGAATCTACTACCCTCCTCCTCCTCCTCCTCCTCCTCCTCTATCTACAGAGACATTTCATATACGTTTTTGTCATTTGAAGAAGAAATAAACAGAGTCACGCAACAACGGTTTCAATTTCACGTTTCGAATGTTTCATACGCTGTCATAATGTGGAATGGAATTTTATAAGAAACGGGGCTTAAATTTATATGTATGTTTGTCCGTTTTCACATATCTCCAGAATAGCAGTTTCAACATTCCATTTATAAGTCGCTAGTTTATTAGGTAGATTAGTTTTCTTTAGTTAAAAGTAAATAAATTGTAATCACGCGTAATTATGACGTAGCTTGAAAAGCACGTATGGCTTAGTGGCCGGAGGACGCTTGGACGGTGTACGAGACGGGTTGGTTCA
The DNA here is from genome assembly GCA_036379175.1 of Heliconius cydno galanthus. Classification (NCBI taxonomy): domain Eukaryota; kingdom Metazoa; phylum Arthropoda; class Insecta; order Lepidoptera; family Nymphalidae; genus Heliconius; species Heliconius cydno. Next base: position 459,626 of record JAKRZM010000792.1, on the reverse strand, counting down.
AATATCGCTGCGTGACAACTTTTATACGTTTTTTAAAAAGCATTTTTATGTCAGGTTGGAACACAAAAATTATAAAAAAAGAACTTAAAGTAACAGGACTAAAAATATTAAAACACGTTATGTCCTCATTATACAACGAAATCGTAAAGAAAATAATCTTTTTAACAATGAATAAAAAGAAGCGCTTCGATCCCTGCGCCGTTTTCGATGCAAATTAGATGTTTAAATAAAACATTTGTTTGAGGAAAAATTCTGCTAGCTTTGAATTGATTAACAAGTATTAACTTATGTCTGACGCGAACACTGTGGGTTCGGTTTCCGCTCGGAGGAATTAATTAATTTCATTTCCCTGCTCTGGTTAGACTAAGTGCGGCGTTGAGTTCCACTACTTAATACATACTCGTAATGTCTCGAAGTAAAGTGGAAAATACAGAACAGTGACTCTGTAGAAACATCTTATCTTTTAGGGAAAATCCAAGATAAATTCTCCTTTGGGATAGAAGTTCCACTTTCTAAAAATCCTATTTATAAATTAAAAAAATAGAAATACGTTGTACATGCGCCCCACATAATGTTTTTTCGCTTTTGTGAGCGAATATATTTGCAGCGGACGCTGAAAACGCTTGAAAGTATAAAATATAAATATTCATTGCTTATTGCGTAACTTTACTTTGGCGTAGCTATCTATGGATTGTATTTTATTTTAATCGCGTTGATAGATTGCATATGAGGATAGAACATATGGAGGAGATAATCATTGATTTTTGTAGTTCTATATATTTTTGGAAAATTTAAAAGACCACCTATCCGTAGCTAAAAGGATAGATGTCCCGAGGGCCTTCTACACTCCATGTAGAAAGAGCTTCGTCAAAGAGTTTTGTGTTTATGTCGTGACTCCTTTAATATTTATTTACACATGTTTATTTAGACAAATAAAATAAATAAATCAGGCAGAGGGAATATAGTGTTAAGACACTCTGTTTCCCACTTTCCCTAAGATTATCAGCTCTAATTTTGTATTTACTTTTTGGAGCTATATATGGATTGAATCCTGTAATAATCTTATTACATTCTACGATAATTATATCTACTGAAATTTGAACCTAAAGCCATGCAAAACATAATAAAATTGTCGACAAAGTCCAAAAGACTTGACACAAGCCAGACTTAGTAATTGACGCGCCCCTACTAACTAATTTTTCACCCATTTTCCCGACCAGATGGCCTCTAGGGGTGTTAGCCACGCTACACAGAACCTTTATATCTGTACTAATATTATGAAGTTGAAGATTTTGTTTGGTTGAAATCTCAGGAACTATGGATTCGAATTGAAAGAAACTTTCTGAGTTAAGAAGTCAATTTACTTGATGCTATAGGGTATGCAGCCCACAGAACTTGCGGTCAGAGTTATATATTGCACTTAGGGTGTCTCATGTGTCATACACAACGAGGAGTTATTTCTGTTTGACCAGGCGGAGGGAGGCTCCTTTGAACCAGTAGTTCCTGAGATTAGCACGTTAAACCAAACAAACTCTTCAGATTTATAATATTAGTATAGATATATAGATTTATTATGACTGATAGGTATTATATAAGGAAAAGATGAGATAGGTAATATATACTTAAGTGTTTTTTTGTATATAAAATTTGTATCTCGACCCTTTGTACCTATAAAACACAATATATTTTAATCAAGCGGGTAATCGAACCTGTTGTAAACTCCGTTTTATCGTATTCCACGCGTATAATCACTTTGTAATACCGTCCTTACTAATAAAGACTGAAACTGGACATAAAGCTTAAAACACTAAATATAGCTTTATATATTTTGGCATTAGCTTTATAATTTTTTACTCACTTGTTTTAGGAAAAAAAGTCGCTTTACGGAACTTAACGTTGCCCTTTTGTATCAGAACTTTGCTTTATTTTGTGTACACTCTGCACCTATAATCTAAACGAAGGTACGATGACATCAGATTATGTGCAGGGCTAGATCGATCGACTGCATGACGCCGGTTGTGGGTTCGATTCCCACTTCACTGCAATTAAGCTGTATGCGAGACACTTCGTGTTGAACGGCGATTCAAAAATTGATTGTTTGAAGCGTTTCGGAAATTGATCGGTGCGTAGAGAACGGAGTGTTTTCACGTTACGTTCCCTTTGCTTACCCCGCTATATATATCCCCGGATGCAAAGTAAAGATTAAAATTTACACGAAATTCATTAATATTTTATAGCGTTGTCACTGGTAGCCGCCCTTAGAAATGTCAATTAACCCTTTCGCCGGATCGTGAACAATTTATGTCATTTCCACCCCCTCACACACATACAGTGTGGAGATTTTTAGTCTTTAATTTCATCTAAGGGGTTAATAAATGATATTTTGTATTGTATTAGAATGTGAGGCCTGACTATAAACGCGGCGGATGTGGGTTCGATTCTCATACGGGGGTATGAGTTATTTCGTTTCCTCGGTCCTGTAAGAAAACTAGAAGATTGCCAAACAGCGTGCAGCTGTGTCTAGTACATTTTGCATAAACCTTAGAATACGTTCACAACAGTATCAAATCAAATAATTTATACAAATATTCAAAGACTAGTGGGCCCGTGCCCGCTTCAAATAGACACAGTTGTATAAAGTAACTGTTACGGCAATTAGCAAATTTGTCGAACTAAATACTTTAAATTGACATAACCTTTAGGTTCGAACACGCCATGTCACGATATCGGGAGGAAAAGGAGTGTGTAGTGTCTTGACACTAAAATTGTATCCTCTAATCTACCCTACTATGTAAAGGATAGAACACGAAGTTGAGAAAAATCCATATACCTATTCTGTCGACTAAGCTGAAGGGGTGTTAGAAAAAAGCCATAGCGAGGGGTCGGTGCCGCTGACCGGTGGTTTATATAGCACTTTTTATCTTGCAATCTTCCCTATTATATATACTGAATAACCTTTCAATTAACGGACGGACAGATCGATATCTTTATTATATTATTGCTGAATTAGATGTTTGGTTTGATTTTCGATAATAGTTATAAAGAAATATCCTCTGGAGTTGAAATCGAACTCATTACGACCGTTTATCATCAGAAGTTGTTCTACTGTACCACAGCGGTTTCAAGATTCATATTTAAACAATTCAAAAGAACTCAAATCTCAAAGGCTCGGGTGTTTGTTTTTAATTTCAAAGTCATTTACTATTCATCTTTGCCTTGTGTAAGGGATAGCCGACGTTATAGAAAAAGTATATTTTAAAAAAACATCTTCACGCTGTATCCCGCATACGTTAGGATAGACAGAGGGAACACAGTGTTAAGACACTCCGTTTCTAACTATTTATCTAAATTCTAGAATTTGCCTATTGTGTAGTGGAGCTCAATGTAATATAATAATAATATAAATTATTCATTCCCCCGAGCAAGAATCGAACCCTAAATTAAAAAAATTACCATGTCTCGTAACGACATGATAATTTTCTTATCCCATCTAATTTCATATAAGAAAAAAATATACCTCTTAACTCTTAATTTAGGAGATCTCTGTGCTTTACCTACCAAGGCATGAAAATAAAAATAAATGAAACATAATCATTCCCCGGAGTGGGGATCGAACTCACAACCGTCGCATTTACGTCCCGGCGCGCCATGACGACCTAACTAAACGTTTACCTGGTTATAACTAAAGGGATGCCAGTTCAAATACATTGAAACATCAAATAAGTTTATATTTAACTTGGATAAGGTTATAGTTTGTGTAGGCGACGCGGACGGTTGGAGTTAGAATTGATATTTAAGTTGTTTTCATTTTCATGCTGTATCCCGCACGTAACAACATTGTGTTCCCATTGAGACACTTCCTTCCCCCATATTCCACCGAATTCTGGAGACATTGTGTTACCAGAGCAAGGAAATAATAAAGATGTATTAATTCACTTACAAGGTTAGATGAAAAAGCTAAATCTTGTGTATTAATCGAAACGAATAACGTCATGTAGAAGTCATAGTGCCATATAGCCTATAGCTTTCCTAGATAAGTAGACCATCCTATATAAAACAAATTTAAACCAATAGTTCCTGAGATTAGTAAGTTCAAACAAACTCTTCAACTTTATAATATTGGTATAGATGTAACATTCCTCTAAATCGGGATCGAACCTGCAACATATATATATGAGTACATTCGTACAAAGGTGTTAGATATTTAAATATGTAGTCAGGTAAGCCGCAATGGAAATGAAAATATTATTGCGTACGGCAGCTCTGTTTGCTCTGGCTAATTGGAACGCGTCGTCGCCTGCGGCCCTGTAATGATGGGTGGCCGTTTTTGTCGATGAAATAAGAGAAACATATTTTAAAATAATGTATACATAGGAAGTTTCGGGCGGCCACGTTTGTTGCTTCTATTCACATTCGAATGATTTCTTCGCTCCAGTGAGAAGATAAAGTGAGACGTTGAGTCCCGTCACTCTTCATACGAGGCCGGTGCAAGGGAAAGGAAATACCTTAACACTGGGTTCCATCTGGCAGTTCGATTAAGGTTATCCTAAAAAAACTTATAAGAAAGTGAAAATAAACCTGTGGCCTAAAACAACGATGAAACACAAAATATCTATATATACACTACATATATATACTAATCATCCTTACAGACACCACGGGGAGGTTGTTTTAGAACTTGGGTCTTACTTGTGCTTATAATCAAGCCGAAACGTTGGCAGGACGCGTGCAACGAGTCTATATAGTCTTGAAGCGACTCGACCGAATCGGCCATGAGACAAACGTCATCGGCATACAAGATGTCCAAAATAGATGAGTTGGTGACTTGACGCTTGGCCCTCAGTCGAGAAAGATCAAACACGCTCCCATCCATCCGAAAGCTTATCTCGATTCTGCTATTACAAAATCCCATTGCATCCCTCATTACTGCAGCAAAGCATAAAGAAAATAAAGTGGGAGCCAAAACGCAGCCTTGCTTTACACCACTAGAAACTTGAAATTGATCCGAAAAGCCATCTTCGTGCTGGACTCTTGCCTTCATATTGTCATGAAACTGACGTATTAAGTTTAAAAGCTTTGCTGGACAACCTGCCTTCTCAAGGACAATCCAAAGGGCGTCACGCAATATCCTGACAAAGGCTTATTATTACATCCGTATTACAAACACTGAAGTTTTACGTCGATGTGGCTTGTCGGGTATGGAAGCAATGATTATGAAGCAGCAGCTAAGATGGTGTGGTCACGTCTTGCGGATGGATGACGACAGATTGCCTAAAACAGTCTTTTTCTCAGAGCTTGCCCATGGGAAACGAAAGCAGGGCGGACAGTATTTGCGGTATAAAGACGTGCTCAAGCGCAACCTTGTGGCTTGCAAAATACCGGCAGAGTGCTGGGAGGAGAAAGCATGTCTCAGACCGGAATGGCGACGCACCGTCCATAAAAATGTGGACGAGTACGAAAAACAGCGCTTAGNATATATATATATATATATATATATATATATATATATATATATATACTAAATATCTAATTATGTGTATAGACTATAGATAGTACAAAAAGGGTTATTTAAAAAAAATCTTACAAAAAATTGTAAACTTAGGAATTCATAGACTGTATTGATTTGTTTTAACTTTACATTGTAGGCAGAGGGAACCTAGTGTTACGAATATCATTCCAATTAAGATACTTCCGTTTCCAAATTCTCGACGCATGATGTTAAGTGGCGGGAGTCAACGTCACGTTTTACCTTTTTGTCAGAGCAGGGAAAATGAAAATATTAGATATTTAATTTCTTTATTTAGGGATGCTATAGGCTATCATATACCTCTAAAACATCGATAAAACACGCAAAACGTTCTCATCACTTATATCTTGTTTAAATATTAATTCGTCCCACAAAGGGGTTTGGTTAGACCCCCTTTGTAGGGCGGTTATATCCTTATAACAGGTTGGATTTTTTTATTTCTCTTTTCTCTCCTTCTCTATAAAAAGAAATTTGTTTCTGTAGATGGGTGTAGGTTCGATACGGATTGGATGTTTTACAGTTAAAAATATTTTTTTACTGCTCTAGAATCGACAAAAAACACGTTCTGTAAATCTCTAACAATAACGTTGGAATGTGGAGACCTATATTTTTATTGTAAACATTACCTTATGTGAAAATGAAATGTGGAATACCCTGCAGTATATACAACGTTACTTTTCAGCTAATTTTTGAAAAAGGTAGGCAGAGGGAACGTAGTGATAAGACACACCGTTCCCCACGCAGTCCCCAATTTTCAAAACATTTGAGTAGCGGAACTCAACTGTGCTTTTTGTCTTATCAGATGAGGTAATTAATATAATAGTCCCAGCTTGAATATTAGTTTTAATTTTCAATTATTATTTACTACCTTTAACAAGCGGCTTCGCCCGCGTTTTGGAATAGAAATAAATAAAACCTGTGTATGTCACAATATTATAATTCATCATCACATCTTCCTTTCCTCCTTCTTTCTTTCCTTAACAATGCTATATGTGGAATGCAGCGCGAAGCTATTCTTAATTATTGAAGTCACTACCGTTAGGTATGTTATAGTCCCAACCACTGCACTGTATGGAAGTTATAATCAGTATTTAAGTAAAATCTGCGCAACTCAGTCGGCGCGGCGTCGTGAACGTCGCTCGAGTGAACAATTTGATCTTACGCTTTGACTCCTTTTGTACTGCGTTGCATAGTTTTGATACTTTATATCCGCGGCTTCACATGTTGCAGGCTCTTAAGCTATTTTAATTTCCCTGCTTTGCAACGACGCAGTGTATCGAAAATAGGGCAGAAAGCGAGACAGAACAAAACAGAGTGTCTTGACACTAGGGTTTATTTTATTTATTATACGAGTATATGGATTTTATTAATTCATGTAGTTTTAGATTTAATAATTACAGTTAAGTTATTTTTTTCAGCTTCACACGGTATACACCGCACACAGCAGGGTAGGCAGAGGGTACTCATTATTAAGACACTCTGTTCCCCACTTCCTGTCGAATTCTGGAGGCATTGAGTATTAAGTAGCAGAACTCAACGGCGCGCTTCGCCTCGACACCAGAGCGAAGAAATGGAAATATAAACGTAAATAAATATTTCACTTCCTCGAGTGGGGATCGAACCCGCAACCGTCACGTTATAGTCACAGCCTTGTGCCGCTGCGCCACGACGGCTTCGGTATTAGTTATTAATTAAAAAATCTTTAACCATCGATAAAATTTTATCCAGAAATATTTAAAATATCGAGAAGTTACATCCAACTACGTCCGCAATGGCGCGCCTTATCGCGGCTTGTAGCATGAATTTTAATATTTAATTAAAAACTTGCTAGAAATGTTATACGTTTAGTTATGTAGGGGGTTGTATTATTGCGAGGGTAACGGGTTCCATGTCGAAATGTCTCAATGAACGCTAAGGGTGTGGATTCAAAATTGTTTTCTTTTCGCCTCACGCTGTATCACGCAAATAGTAGGGTAGGCAGAGGGAACCTAGTGTTAAGACATTGCGTTCCTGACGCACCGCACAATCTTTTAAATTTTCGAAATAATGCGTGTATAGTGAAAAATGATAATGATAAAAATTTTTTTTTTACTTACCGTCTTAGTATGTGTGTTAGTGTATGTGAAATATAGCAAGTAATGTGAGGCCAGTATTTGTAAAATACAATACACCATAACAAAACTTGTTTTAAAAAGATTTTTTTACTAACTAGTTATTTAACAATTGCACACTCTATCCCACATATGTAAAACGGGGTAGACAGAAGGAACCTAGTATCAGATAGACACTTCCCTCCCTCCGCGCCAATTTTGGAGACGGCGTGTTGAGTGGCGGAATTCACTCCGCGCTTTACTTCCACCGTGTAGGAATCGAACCCACAGCTGTCGTGCCTACAGTCAGGCGCTGTATCGCTGTGCCATGAAGGCGTCTTATTTTTTCATACTTTACATAATTATACCCTCGAGGTACATTTTCAATTGCTTTGTAAATTCTCTAATTTGTAATCAAGATCTAATTTAGGGGTTGATTTTGATTAAAATGTTCTTCCCCTCGAGAATCGTTTCATAGAAATATATGCAGACTCGAATCCTGTGAAAGGCTTATTTGTATCTATACTTTTAAACTAATGTTACAAGAAGTTTTTATTATGTAGGATAGTCCAGTTAACGTGGAGTGTACATGCGGTCAGAGCTGCTGCAATTTAAATGTGTCAGTGTAATAGATGTAATCCTGGATTACAAGCACAGTACGAGGTCGTCTTGGTGCAATGGGACAGCGTATTACTGTAAACGCAGCGGTCATGGGTTCGATTCCCATTCCGGAGGAATAAGTTAGTTTCATATCCCCGCTCTAGTGGACGATGCGCAGCTTTGAGTTCCGCCACTCAGCACCTAATATCTCAGGAATAGGGCGTGGGTTGGAATATTGTTTTTTTTATTTTTTTATATCAGTTATAAATATAACCTGAAGTTATGTTATTCGAACCCATTCCCCCCGTTACCCCATAAGTTAATTTTTGCATTTGACAGTAATGTACTTGAAAATTTATTAACACTTCGGTAAAGGCTATAAATTTATAACGCCCACTCTGAGGGGGGCTTTAGGATATATTATACTAGCGGCAGCCCACATCTTCGTTTGCTTGGACTGTACGACATATAAGTACTCTTTTTTTACAGTTCCCTTTATCTTCTAAGTTCATAAAGTACATACGCGACCAATTTCGGCGTTTAACGCCGCGTAGTTTCATCAACATAAAAATAAATTCTCAGATCGAACCAGTAGTTCCCAAGATTATTGTAATCAACCAAACAAACAATTCAGCTATATAATATTAGTAGGTACCTAAAAATAGATAAACAAAATGTCATTCCCTCTTAATAATGTACGCGTTGTAGCTTATATTAATGATCTACTTTGATATCCATTACTACATACTGTTAGAATAAGTAAAGTATACTAGCAAATATTTCGGGGCTAGTTGTGGCGCCGGGGCACAAGTGTGTGACTGTAAGTGTGACAGGTTGTGAGTTCAGGAAAGTAAATATTTATTTTAATTTTTATTTTTTTAACGCCGTGCTTTGTTTCGTTACCAGGCGAGAAAATTAAAGTATTAAATATTTTATTCCCCCGAATGGGAATTGAACCCAGGACAACCCAGTTTATAGTCGCTCGTTATCCTATTGTGCCATAATAGTCTGTAGAAGTTCAAATAGCATAAAAATTGTATGTAAATTCGCCTAAACCCTCTTTGAAATAACTCTAACAAGATAACAGTATCTTATGAATATTTAACTTCTAATGAATATTCGTAATTTGTTAAGTAAGATTCTTAATTTTTTTTTAAGAAAAGTCTAAAAACTCTGGTTCTTTAGCCCCCGACGCAAACAGAGGGATGTTATAAGTTTGACGTATGTGTGTGTATGTATGTGACCGTATCTCCCAATCGGATGAATCGATTTTGATGTAGTTTTTTTTGGTGAAAGGTAACTTAATCGAGAGTGTTCTAAACCATAATTCAAGAAAATATATTATGCCGTTTGATCTTGATTCTCGATGAATCATCAGCTCTTGTCTATTTGATGAAAGGATGAAGGCAACTTTTACTGGTCTTAACGATTTCATATCGATTTCATTTCTTTGTTCACTTTAAAGAATTTTTGTGTCGGCGGTTTGGATTATGACTTTTTTGTGTAATAAAATTCAATTTAATGGTTTCATTATCTCTAAATTTGATTAAAACAAACAACAACTTCCTTTAACTATCACTTTTTATACATTAAAAATACGTCTATTATACGCCATGAATATAATTCCGAGTACTTATGCCGAGGGGGAATCGAACCCACAACCGTCGTCTCTGCAGTCAGGCGCTGTGCCTCTGCGCTACTGGCGGCCTCTTATGACATACATTAAGAAAATGGACGATTAATAAGAAAATGAAAATCACTAAAAGGCTGTAAATTTTCTTGGACAAGGCTTTTAGTGTAGTCTAGAGTCTAGACTGAATATTAGGAATTAGGCATACATGTATAAAAAAAACTAGCGACTCAAACGTGGCTTCTCCCGTTTAAACTTATTATTATATTACAGACAAAATAAAAAAAATGTTTACATAAGTAAATTGTATCCTATGTGTTATTCTGTTGTAGAAGGTTACCGTAAAGTTACATCTATCCATCCTCACAAACTGCCAAATTTAGAACATTATACTTTTCTACTTCTATTCTAGATATGTAATTTATGAAAGAAAACGGCATCTCAAGATCGATCTCAGACTTGAGAGCGGTTTATAAATACGGGCGCGGGAGGTAGCTCTGACAGCAGCTACGGTGGAGTACCTACATTGCAATTATTAACGTGATATACAATGCTTTCTTCGTTATATGGAGAAGAATAAAAGGCAAAGGATGTTTTCCAATTCAAACTTGTACTTCCTGAGATTAGTGCTTTTAATCAAACAAATTCATCAGCTTGATAATATTCGTATATTAATATTAATTTCTTTGGTTCAATTGTCACTTATATTGCAATTTTAGTTTATCTTAGCTTACTATTTTTAGGGCTTATAAGAGTTATCTACCTAAAAAAATACCGAAACCCTTGTTTTCTTTTTATCGGGATGTCTGTCTAACTATACATGGTGTAAAAGTGTAAAAAAGTAATCTAGCATTAAGTTAACACTAATCGTCCTTTCCCATCGACGATGCCCACACGCTGCATCCAGCCTATGAAGCCTCGGTTCTGGTTCATGTCCGCCTTCCTGCCGCCAACGCATTCAGACAAGGGGCGTCGATGCCACACTGAAACAGATTGAAACAATAATATTAATAATCTGTATATAATACTCGTATTGTAAAGTAGCTATAATTATATCCCATTTATTTTTGTTTTTGTTTCCATAACGAATGTATGAAGTGTTATGGAAGAGCGGGGCCTCCTGTTACAAGTACTAGTATTATACTAGTTACTTACTAGGTTGGTCTCATTACTTTCTATGTAGCTATATAAAATATGTGAAACTGAAAATAAATATTTTATTTTATTTCTTTATTTTAATACTTAATTTAATAATTATTTTTAATATTTAATAATTATTTTCAGTTTGTCACCATTGTATGATAAACTTGAAACTGTGGAGGGGCAGAAGCTCATTTACAAACTGGCACGTTCCCGGGATAAAGTGACGCAAGATATCGCAAAATGTCTTTGCGTCAAAGATTCCCAGGGCACGCTGCTCTGTAGTCATGCCTCTGTGAAGGAGAGGTGGAGAAGCTACTTCCAGGAGTTGCTGAATACTCAGCACCCATGCAGTCTTCATCACGACCCACCGCCTAACCTCGGACTTATTGCCCCAATAACCCTTGACGAAACACGTAATTGCCTTCGACGCATGAAGAACGGAAAAGCGGTGGGACCTGACGACATTCCGATCGAAGCGTGGAAATCGTTGGGCTCTCTTGGTGTGCTCATGCTTACTGACCTTTTTAACCATATCTTGAACACTGGTAAGATGCCGCATCAGTGGCGGCTTAGCTTCATTACCCCTATTTAAAGGAAGGGGCAGTGTTCAAGATTGTGGTAGTTATAGGGGCATTAAGCTTATGAGTCATACCATGAAGCTCTTCGAGCGCATGATCGACCTCAGGCTCCGCCGAGAGTGTACTGTCTCTGAGTCTCAATATGGATTTCAGCCAGGATCGGGCACCATGGACGCCATTTTCGCCCTCAGAACTTTGATGGAGGCATACAGGGAAAAAAGGAGAGCTCTGCATGTGGCCTTTTTAGATCTGCAGAAGGCCTTTGACTGTGTGCCTCGTCAGTGTATCTGGTGGGCATTGCGATCCAAAGGGATCCCTGAGGCCTATATTGAGATTATCAGAGACATGTACCACGATTCCGCTTCTATGGTTAGGACTGCTGTTGGCGACACTAGACCCTTCCCGATTACGGTGGGGGTTCACCAGGGCTCGGCTCTTAGTCCGTTCTTATTCAATGTAGTGCTCGATACTGTCTCGGCTCACATCCAGGACCAGCCTCCATGGCTGATGATGTATGCCGACGACATAGCACTCATTGCCGAGAACCGACTGACGCTGGAGCGTAAAGTGAACCTCTGGAAGGGTACGCTTGAGAACGGCGGTCTTAAACTAAATGTGTCGCAGACAGAGTACATGGCCTGCGGGAGCCGGGACTCGAGCACCATCCTTATAGGTCCTGAGCCAGCCGTTAAGTCAGAGAAGTTCAGGTACCTTGGATCCGTTATGCACGAGTCTGGAGGCATCGATCATGATGTCCATGGCCGGATAAGCGCTGCCTGGGCCAAATGGCGGGAGGTCACTGGTGTGGTCTGCGACAGCAGAATACCGCCCAAGCTCAAGGGGCTGATATACAAGAGCATCGTCCGACCGGTTCTTTTATACGGCAGCGAATGTTGGCCAGCACTATCTCGGCACACTCAGGAGCTTCACGTCACGGAAATGAAGATGCTGAGGTGGATGTGCGGCGTAACGCGGTCTGACCGCATATGCAACACATTCATTCGAGGTAGTCTTGGAGTCCGTGACGTAGCGGATAAGCTCCAAGAGAGTCGCTTGAGATGGTTTGGCCACGTTACGCGCCGGCCTAAGAACGATGTCGGACGCAAGTGCCTTGCTATACCAGTCCCTGGGGTGCGACCTCCCGGACGCCCAAGGAAGCGCTGGTTGGATGTCGTGATGCAGGACATGAGAGCCAATGGTCTAACCACCGAGGATGCAAAAGATCGTGCAAAGTGGAGTAGGTTGTGTAGGAAGGCAGACCCTGGCAATAGCCGGGATTAATGCCAGGATGAAGAAGAAGATTTAATAATTATTTTCATGTTTGCTTTCACTGTGGTAACAAGACCACTCGTCAGTACGCAATGTCTCAAAATAAGGCAGAAAAATAAAATCATTGAAAAACAACTTACAAATACAAAAAAAAAGAAATAAACATACCAACTTTATATAGACAGGAATTATAGTCTAATTTACAATGATTTAGAAACACTTTTCGAGTCCCACTGCTGGACATCCCACACTGTGGGTCATAGTCGTCTGTGCACGTTGTAGGGCACGGATGTCCACAGAAGCCACCATCTATACCTATGTTCAGAGACCTGGAATTTTAAATGGATTAAAATAAATCAGCTTCAGGCTGTATCCCTTATGTAGCAGAGTAGGTAGAGAGCTTAGTGTTAAGACACTCTGCTCCCTACTTCTGGAGGAATTGCGTGTTGAGTCATGGAACACAACGCCACGCTTTGCTTCGATATCAGAGCAAAGAAATGAAATTAATAAACATTTTATTTCCTCGTGTGATAATCGAACCCACAACCTATCACGTTAACAGTCACACGCTTATGGGCATAAGTTAGGTAGAAAAAAAACTGGTTAAAATAATAAAATGATTATTGCCGCATATATTCCGCGGGTAAGCAGAGGGAATCTAGTGTTAAAACACTCCGCTCGTCATTTTCCGTCGGATCCTTGAGACACTGTGTTTCCCCTCTATCTCCACTAACACGCTTATTATATTAACTGGGAAAGTAACTTGAAAACTTCACCTTCTAGAAGAAAATGATCTTCTTGTTTCGTTCAGTACGGCTTTCCTTTCTTCTTTTATAGGTCTAGGTTTAAATACAAACGGACGAGATACATAATGGGCTCCTGTATTTCTGCATTTTTGGTTAGGCACTAACACATATCCTGTAAAAGAAATAAAATGTGAGATATATTTTATTAGAAAACCTATAAAATTAAAATGTAGCACGATTTCAACGCGTGAGTGAGTATTGTGGGTTTTATTTCCTTTCAGAGAAATCAATTGTTTTTATTTTCTGGCATTGGTAAGACGACAAATTTTGGCGTTGAGTTCCGCTACTCAGCACTTAGTGTCTCAGGGAAAGAAATGTATTAGGGTACCTCTGCATTGCCTTCTCTATGCGGGTACAGGTGAAGCTAAACACATAACTTACTATTAGTAGCATGTTGAAACCCACAATTAACTTTTCTAAAAAAGCATTCGTTTAGAAATAAACGATACTTCCACTTCCTCTCAATTTCTCTTTCTCCGCAAACAGAATTTACAGTGTTATTACAATCCAAATGGGTACAGTCTAATTTTGGTTGTGTTATTTTGGTAGATTTTTTTGGATTTGAACCTTTCCCAGCACCTTCTGTGTTTTGTCTCCGAATTTCATGTTTTTCAACATTGTCATTATTTTTGCCGAATATGAAGAGCGTGTCCTGGTGAGGATTTTCTGGAAAGTTAGTTTATAATGTATTTAAACCCGTCATGTATTTAAGAGATACAGATGTTGTATCAATTCCCATTCATTCCTATTTCTGGTTTCACTACTCAACACGTAGATATCTCAAATATTTGACGGAAAATGGACAAGGGTGTGTTAAGACATTAGGTTCCCTCTGCCTGCTCGTACAGATACAGTGTGAAACTAAAACAAAAATTCCATTCCTCCTAATGGCAATCGTCCAACAACACAACTTAGGAACGTACACTGTATACCTGTAGCTAATTTCACGTCTCGCATCAAGTCTTCAATACGTCTATTACTCATAAGATCATCGACTCTCATTTCATCACCAACTCGAAAAGTTGGCTTTTCATTTGGTATGAACACCACTCCTTCCGTAACTTCAGTGACTTCTGGCTTTTTCACTATCTTCTCTGTTTTTTCTTCCACTTTCTGCTCTTTTTCGGGTTCAGGTCTCTCTAAATCACTGTGTCCAGAATATGTAATGAAGACCTCTGAATTATTCTTCTCCAGTTGTGAGCAATTGATTATCCATATTGGTATGAAGAGTATTTGATATTTCATTATTTAAAAAATATATATATTATATTCTTTTTTCTATTAAGATGACAAAGCGTGGCGTTAAGTTCCGCCACTCAACATACAATGTGTCGAAAGTTGGTTAACGCGTAGGGAACGAAATGTCCCGACAGATTTTGATTTGATTATTAAAGATAAATTATATTTTTCATGTACTTTATTTAGTATTCGTTTTAACTTGTAATATTTAAATGATTTTTTGGTGGATATCTTTAGTTTACGTAAATTATTTCTAGAACGTAAATGCTCTGTTAAAAGTAAGTATGTCACAAGATTTAAAAAAAATAAAATGTTGTACACTATTGTTAAGCTTTCGAACCTTAAGAAAATATGAAACCTTTACTGAATCACTTTCTTATCGGTCTGTATGTCTGTCCGTCTGTCGAAACCATTTATATCAAGATCGCCTAGAGATATCAACCTGAAATTAATACCAAATATGCAGATCTAAAGAAAATTCGAATCTACAGAAATTTTGAAATTGAAGTCAACACAATAAAAATCATAAAAATTGAGAACAGAATTGAAATTGTTAAATATTTAATTTGAGTGGGAAATCGAACCCACCACCTGTCCGCCTTTGCAAACGCAAGCTTGTGCCCTGCGCCAGGCCTGGCTTCACGAGTAGGAACTTACAGTATAAATAAAAATCTGAAAACTGATAATTAGAAAAGTATAGGTATGTCGCAGAAAATAATATTACAAACTTATATTTGTAATTCATTTGATACAAAATAAGTGCAATTTTTGGTCAACTTGAATAGGTCTCTCCTCCATTTTGATTACAGTTATAAAATTGATACGAACTCCTCGGTGGGCAATTATGGCTCGCACTTGACTGGACTCTTGTCGGTATTGTTAAGTGAAACAATTGCAATGAAAGAATAAAATTAAAAAAGTTTCAAACAATGGCGTGTTGTAACCTTAAGAAATTGTAGAGTCTTACAATATTTTTCACGTTTTCACAGTTTCACGCTGTATCACGCATATATCTGGATAACCTAAGATACTCCGTTTCCGTCAAATATCTCCTAATATTCGAGATATTGCGTGTGGAGTGGCAGAACTCAACGCTGCTTTATGTTTGATAAAAACAATTTATTTGAGTCGGTAGTTCTCAATTATTTTTAATGTTTTAGTTCATTTTAAAGGTTAGATTAATGAGTTCTTATTGAAATATTTCTCCATCCATCCGTACTTTATGCATTGTGTCATTTTTTCTCGTTTTTGGCTATTCTGTCTGACAGTAAACGATGGTTACGTGTTCGATCGCCATCACATTTTCTTACCGAGTAAATCAAGTTGCCGCCGTTGAACGCCGTTCCATCACTGAACACACAATCAATGATTGGAGTTTTGCGGAAAGCAGAAAACGTAGTGACTTGACACTAGAACTTTTCTACCGATTTTAAGTAAATACGAATCGAATTCATCAGTCCTTCAGTTTTTTCGTTGGTTAAAAAATATAATAATTTTTTATCTTTTTTTTTTATGGAAAAAAAAACAAGGCAAACGAGCGTTCGGGTCACCTGGAGGTGGTCACCGCCGCCCACGACCCCGTGCAGCACTAGAGGAGCTACCTAGTAGATTTACAGGATTTTTGTTAATACTTTTTTAATATCATACGTACAATTTAAATTATATTACTATTATATATGTACAGTTAGTAATTGTAATTGTATTGTGTTTTGTAATTGTGTAATGAGAAACTAAAAAATATAAATCGCAGTGTACGAATCCGAAAAGGTCTAACTGTATGTACTGTGCAGCGACACCTATGGAGCTTTTCACTTAACTTAGTGTTTTAGTACGAAAATCGAGAAGCGAACCTTTCAGTTATAATATAAAACAGCGCCATCTATTTTTTAACGTTGATACTACATGAACATCAAAGAAGCCGCTCTTCAACAGTTGTAGAAAAATACCGTAGATGGTGTTAGCACACTGTATTCCGCACATAGCGATAATTTACGATTTTTTTCTAACTTCATTCTGTTTCCCGCATATAGCAGAGTAGGCAGAGGGAACCTAGAGTTAATAATAGATTTTCTTTATAACGATAATATTATTCGTACTTTTTAATATATTTTATGTTTAATAAATTGTAATATGAATAACAAAAAATAACCAAAGAATAGAATAATTATATTTTATCTAATTCAAAACCTCTATAGTATAATGAAATAATTCGAGTAAATAGGATTCACGCTCCAACCCATAATCGAACAATGAATAATATATAATGTATCGAAGCTTTTATGACGTAATTCCTATTAATCTATATTTTAAAGATTATTAAAGATGGAGAACCAGAGAGTGGACTCTTCGTAATTTGAAGAATTTGTTTTAGCTTCACGTATATAGCAGGATAGGCAGAGGGAACCTATGTACGCGTCGCGTTTTGTCTAAGTACACAAGCACGTTTACAGTAATACGGCCTAGTCTATACCTTCCCCTCTAAATTTACAAGCGAAGTCACATAATTTCCTTAGTCGTTTCAAGTTGTAAACGCGGTTTTAGCTGTCGTGTATCGCTCGGAGGCTACAGGCGGCTAATTACAGACTTGAATTTATGAAAGCGTCCATTGTACCACGAGATTGACGTGATAAAGAAAGTAGGTAGTGGCCGTCGCGAGTTCAATTGTATTTCGGGGATTGGGGGGAATCCCTTCACGCTATAGTAGAATTAAAATTAAACGCTAAAAAAATTCAGAATATATAGTGTGAAATTTAACAATATCAAAGGTAAAATAGCTTGTAACTTTTTAACATACTGATTATAATCTTTATAAATTAATAAGGTGGTTATGACTTAAGTCTGGTTTAGTAAGAATAAAATATATATGTTTTATATTATTTTAAATAAAATAACTAAGACAGTGGAAACGCACAGCCCTCGGGCGAATACAACGTTATAATAACCATTGTTTAATTTTAAAAGAGACCTGCTCGTGTCCGAGGAACTTTGAACTTGTAGTTAGATTACATTTTACTTGTAAAATCTAGACCCAATGTTGGGATGAGTGGGCAAAAATCTAGACCCACTAAGTGGGTACGTCATATAGTAATTAAGGAAATGACTGTAAACGAGACTGACGGGACGGGATTTCCACTCGGGAGAATGAATTTTTCTCATTTTCTCTCTCTTGTAACAAGACAATGAGTTGCGTTGTGTGCTGTGGGTTGGACGGAACGGAGTGTCTAACACTATATTCCCTCTGCCTTCTCTGGAGTCGGCGTGTAGCTAAAAAAATGTAAAACAAAATCTAAGCATGACATTTTTTTTACAAACCATCCTCTGATTTAACCCTTAACTAATGTGTCAGATATTTTATATAAAAAAATGACAAAGAGTCATCGATGTCCTAACACTAGGTTTCCTCTCCAAGTGTAGTACCACCGACAGGGATGCCTACAACCCTATTTGACTTAAAATGTCTAACTTTTGGGTCATCTCTGAGGTCGGAGAATAGGAAAACTGATCGTGAGCTCTCCGACTCACTCTTGGCCGATTTGAGGAGGCACACACAACCTGTTTTGAGGCTGGATCCGCCTCAGTCTTCTTGTGTACAAAAAAATGCCGATTTCGTGCATATTACAAAATAAAAGACCAAAATTTACCTTTGTTACAGATAGCAACACTGGTGACAAGCAACACGACGTCTACTCCGATGTCTTCGAAAGGTAAGATTGTAATAGTAGATTCGTTTCTATTTTAATGCTAATATTTAGAATATTTAGCGGAACTCAACGCTGGGCTTTGTTAACCAAAAGTGAAAAGGCGGGTATGAAAATAATTTAAGAATAAACATTTCCTCGAGTGTGAATTGAACCTACGACCGTATTTCAATATTAATATTAGTCCATTATAATTTTTTTAAGTCGAAATTTTAACCTGAACGAAAATAGGTCAAGATTTGAACAAATAAAAACGTAGCGGCCTTCGCGGGTCGGACGCCACAATACTAACTTTCTATAAACTTTTATTGAAATGAAAATATTTTTATTACCCACCTGCAAAGAAAAGAGCACAGGGAACGACTGTGAACGCGACGGTCGTGGGTTCGACTCCCAGTCGGGTTATTTTCTTTATCATTATTAACCACACAGTTGAGTATGAGGTCGTCGTAGCGCAGGGGCACAAGCGTGACTATTAACGCTACAGTTCTAGCTGTTGTGGGGGTATTAAATATTTAATATTTTCAAGGCAAAGTGTTGCGTTGAGTTCCGCCACTCAACACGCAACGCCTAGAGAATTCAGCGCAACGTGGAGAACGGAGTGTATTAACACTAGATTTCCAGGTTTCCTCCCTGCATGGCCTGCTGCTGCGGGATATAAAAAAAACGTGTATTCTAATGTGTTACGTGACTGAAAACTTACCGATAACATTATACAAGTTTGCCTGAACTTAGATGAATTACTTTGACGTAACTTACAATGGAGATAGAGCTTTTGGTTTCTTCTAAGCTTTGTTTAAGTTTTTGATTTACACATAGTTTAAACTTTTTTTTTGTTTCACGCTGTATCTCGCATACATAGGCGAAAGGTTCTTAACACTAGGTCCCAAACGAAAACAACACAACAACAACGTAATGGAATCGATAATAAGACGCTCCCACTGTACCAGTACGGTGTTAATTACTTATATCTATAGATACATAAATCTTTTATATACATATACATTGTGAAATTGTATCCGTTATCCTATAGCTTAAATATTTTGAAATTCACACAGTACCCTAAACTCCTTAAGAAATATCATTCATTTGGACTTTATTGTTATAAATATAAAGTCTAAATCGGCTTGACCAAATTTTAATAAGCGTTTGAATATTTGATAACGTAATTAGTTGCACGTGTATAATGGTAGAGAATAATTGAGATTTTGCTTTAAATAGTGATTTTGTGTTAATTTGTGAGTGGTTGTGTGGGTTCCGTGTACACTTCCTCCTTCTCCTTCTTCTCCCTTTATTAAGTCAACTAGTTGTGTTAAGAGATTTAGTGATTTATTATGATGTCCTACATTTTTTTTAGTTCTACACTGTATTCCGCAATATATTGCTATATTGCTATATATATATAGTAGACAGATGAAACTTAGTGTTAAAGCACTCTATTTCCCCTCAATTTCTATAATATTGCGTGTTGAGTGGTGAAACTCAATGCCGTAGCATTTCTAACAGGATGAGTGCGAATCCCACTCGCGGGAATTAACATTTAATATTTTAATTTCCTCGCT
Organism: Heliconius cydno galanthus; assembly: GCA_036379175.1. NCBI lineage: Eukaryota > Metazoa > Arthropoda > Insecta > Lepidoptera > Nymphalidae > Heliconius > Heliconius cydno. The sequence goes on along the minus strand of JAKRZM010000792.1, from coordinate 439,484 downwards.
CTGGTAACGTGAAGTGGTGAATGTAGAGGCACCAGGCTCCCTCTACCTATCCTGCTATATGCGAGATAGAAGAAGATTAAAATAATAAGAAAAGAAAAATGATGCCGTCGTAGCGCAGCACGGAGACAATAAACACGTCGATTGTGGGTTTGATTTCCATGAGGGAAATTATTTATTTGCAGCTATTAAGAAGACAAAATGCAGCGTAGAGTTCCGCCACTCTCGAAAATTTGGCGGAGAGTGTGGAACAGTCTTAGCACTAGGTTCCTATAACCCAATTCCATCAATACCACACATACACATGTCGCACTGATAACTTTCTTTTGTGAAGTCGGTTAAATAACAAGCTTCAGTATACATAATATAATTGTTAAAAACAAACCGTTCGTGTAATGAAAAGTAAATATATGAGAGAGGCCTAAAACAACAAAATCTATTATAACAGTGGATATTGCTAAAATTATCTGAAAAATTTGCTTGTATGTGATAGTCAATCTATATTCTACTTTATATTCTTCCGCTTCACGCTGTATCCCGCTGTATACCCAAGCATTGCACTCTGCATTCAGGGGAGTCAATTATTATTATTTTATCTTTTATTGTGAGTTCGATCCCCACTCGAGGAAGTGAAATATTTATTAACGTTTATATTTTCATTTCTTCGCTCTGGTGTCGAGGCAAAGCGCGGCGTTGAGTTCAGCCACTTCAACACGCAATGCCTCCAGAATTCGGCAGAAAGTGGGGAACGGAGTGTCTAAAACATCAGGTTGCCTCTGCCTACCCTGCTGTGTGCGGGATATAGGGTAAAGCTGATTTCTTTTTTAAATTTTTTCATGTCTTTCTCAATGTCTTGGTAATTGGGCGGAATATAGAAAACAGAGTGTCTTAACCTCTGCCTATTATCTCTAATAAAAAATCCAGCATTAAATTGAACCAAGGACTCTAATTCTAATATAATATTCCAATCAAAACCAACATAAGCCACATGTATCGTGCGTGCGTTTCATTCCATATATGGGCATTTACAATTGTATGTAAACAGCTTTATTTCCCAAATGAATTGCAGACGGTTAAACTTTGACGTGACGGTGTTATGCGAGAGACGTACATCCTCTTATTACAAGTTATATTTGACTTGCCGTGTTAGTATAAGAGCTTCTAATCCCGCAGCCTGTATTCAATGTCGGTATTGGCGGGACTACGAATTGTTAATCCTTCCTCCGGGCGATCTTGTTCAAGAAACGTGTGTGCATGTATAGACGATATAGGTTTTTATCGTTTTTTTAAAAACGGTAACCGCTACCGCTGATTTCTAACAATATATTAAAATTATCTATGTACGTATATGTATATAAAATTCTTCCATAGTTATGGTTCAAGGTGTTATATTTTAATTAATTTATAGGTAGTAATTATTGCTTAATTTAACTGAAGTGTTCGTCTAGTCGGCGAAGTAGCGTAGTAGCGTACACAGACACAATGTAGTGTTAAAGCTAAACACTTCCTTTTGCTACGTAGACTATCTATCTAGGTAGAGAACGGAGAACTTTAAAATATGTTACACACTAGCAAACCACTTGACTGGTGAGTTCGCCCGTTTGAATTACACAAATATTTATTTACTAATCTAGATTATTTTCGTCTTTTGAACTTCTAATAACTCTATTTGTTTAACAACAAGTATAGATTAAAAACTAAAGTTTCATATAATTTTAAAATCTATACCTATACTGATAATAAAATCGTCGAATATAATAAAATTATAAATAAAAAGTGGCAGAAAATAAATGTAATTAAGTCACCGACATTGTATAACTAAGACGAAAGTATTAAACAAATGAATCCTAAAGACAAAGTTTCAAATGAAACATTCACAGTGGAATGAACTCTTATGTAAATTATATTAAAAGTAAATACTTTGAAGAAAATATATTTTTATTTAAATGTTTATATTATGATGATGATTATTGAACTGTGGAATAGCCTACCCGCGGCAGTATTTCCAGGTCGGTACGATATGGGTACCTTCAAAAAGCGCGTCTATCTCCACCTCAAAGGCCGGCAACGCACCTGTAGCTCCTCTGGTGCTGCACGGGGTCGTGGGCGGCGGTGATCATCATCAGATGACCCGAACGCTCGTTTGCCTTGTCCTTTTTACATAAAAAAAAAAAAAGAGATCGGCGTGGCTCAGCGGCACAGCGTTTGTCCTATTTCCGTTCTTCTTCCGTTCTTCGTTCTATTTCCTCGGGGCAATGGATTATTTTTATTTTCTCCCTTCAGTAATAGCATAAACTGCGGCGTTCAGGTACGCTCCCCACGCATCACCCAACTAGAAACTAGAGACTCCGTTTCCCGATTCGATCCCGATTTCGATTATTATTATTATTTTTGACACTCCGTTCCAATTAAAACACTACCGTCCCCAATTTTCCACCGAATTCTGGAGACATTTCGTATTTAATGGTAGATCTCAACACCGCGCTTTTGACGTTACGAGTTTTATTGAGATGTAATTTAAATAAATTTAACCAAAAACAAAGATATATTGTTCCTTCCCGCATACCACCGTCCATATCCCGCAAAGCGTTCGGAACGTATGGATATTAATATATATTTTGTTTCATATTATTTCTATTATTTGTTTTATTATATGTTCACAATGCTATATGCGCAGTGTGAGACTGTGCGGAGGAGGTCGCGGGTAGCGGTGGTCACTTACCATCAGACCTGTATGCTCTGCTAAGTGCGGAATACGCTTTAATTAATATGCCCGAGTGGGAATCTAACCTCCAGCCACCGCGTTTACATTCGTTCGCTGTGCCCTGCGTCACGATGGTCTTCAGAAAAATCCTTTTGTTTTTATTCAGTAAAGTATAAAAGAACCTTTTTATACAAGATTAAAACATAATATTATTTTTTAGGAAAAAAAAGTCTTACACGAGTAGGTACCTAAAATTTTTCAATTGTTATAACATAATTATGATTCTTTACACAGTATAAAACAAATTCGCTGGGAAGCTATACACGCTTGGAACTTTGAAAATACGCCATGGATTTTAATGCGGTTTTCACTAATAGACAGAGTCGTTCAGTAAGAAGATTTGTGTGTATAATACATACAATATGCATATTAGAAGGAAGCCGAGAAAGAACCTTTTTAGATTCACATTGTTACCAGCTCTAGTAGGGTAAGCAGAGGGGATCCCGGGAGCCTAATGTTAAGATACGTCGTTTCATTAACACACTTCCGTTCCCCACTTTTCTCCGAATTCTCGAGGTATGCGTGTTGAGTGACGTAGCTCAACGCCGCGTATCGCTTCGTTACCAGAGCAACGAAATAATGGAATGGAATAAATGACTGAACTTGAACGGAACTTACATAAGCGAGAAAATGAAAAATAATTTATCATCCCGAGGTTATATCGAACCCACAACTGCCATACCTCCAGTCAGACGCTGCGCCACTGACTGCGCCACGACGCGACGGTAAAAGTACACTTTTTAATTGTGATTTATTCTGCATTGAATGGTTAGAACAGACTCTCCGGTTACTTCTTTCTGTCCGAATTCGATACATTGTAGAACTTAACGCCGCGCATTGTCTTAGATCACTAAATTTCTTTACCAGAGTAGTTAAGTAAATGGAGGGAACTTAACTCTAGGTTCCTTTTGCCAACCTGCCTGCACGCGGGATACAGCGTGAAGCTAAGAAAAAAACTACCTAATATCTGTCTCTCACTCAATTCAAAAGCATATCAATATTTTGATAGAAACTTTATATACCTTATTCCTTTCGTCATAGGGTTATTTTTCGTTTGAAAATAAGTGAAATTTTTCAAGACAATACAGATCTTATGTACATAGTATTAGGAGTCATGTACAGTGAGAATGGAATTTATTTAATAATAGACAAACAGATTGTCACTATGTGTAGCGTTAGTAGAAAAAGATTTTTTTCTATTTTTAACGTAATTTTGTATGCTAAGCACTGTATCCTTCAGATAGAAGAGGAAACTTAGTGTTAAGACACCCCACTCACGATGTCCAGTAATTAACGCGTTGCTACGAAGTGTTGATTAGTGGAACTCAACGCCGCAGTTTGTCTTTCTACCAGAGCGAGGAAATAAAAACAAACAAAACCCGAACTGTTGCGTTCACAGACTGATGCCTTTTTAAGGTTGTCCATCTTGTGCAGGAGAGGATCTGTTTCTCGTGAAATTAATTCCGCGTATTTGTACGAATGTATATTCAGACCTTAATTCCCGCCACTTAATACGTAGGGTCTTGCGTCTAGTAGGACTAGTAGTTCCCTGCCTACTCTGCTATTACTTCACCACTTCGCTTATTATAAAAATAAATAAATTTAAAAATTCTTATTTGCTGTCGCTACACAACCACGAAGGTAATATGGCCTTTATTTACGAGCGTTTTGGGAATTGTATTTAGATGTTTGTGTTTCTACCCGACTTTTCCTATATAATATATAGTATTTATATAGTATACATGTATAGTATAGAAGACGCCAAAGGGACCCAGTGGGAATATGGGTGTCTGTAAACACGATGATTGTGGGTTCATAGACTAGAAGGAGACTGATACTTACGCTATATCTGTATAAAATGTTAGGCGGCAAAAATGGAGTGACTTCCCACTCTGTCGATCTACCCTGTGCTATATACCTATAGGTATGACGCGCGGTTGTAAAAAAAAGTACTAACATATTCCCGATTGAATGAAATATTTGCATTTCCTTATTCTAGTAGCAAGGTAATGTACGCGGCGTTGAGTTCCGCCATTCTCGAAAATTATGTGGTACGTGGGGAATGGAGTATTTAGTTGTGGGGGGGTTTCTTCTGCCTAATCTGCCACATGGGTAATACAGCGTCCCCGATTGAAATTTTAATATACGACCACTGGCTCTATAAATAAAAACACATTTATTTTCACCTTTTTTCATATTCAGTTCATTTCACACAAGCCGTCGATCAGTTCGGCCAAATGCTTACGTTTCTTAAATAATGTATTTTCATACGAGTACATTTTATGAAGAATACGTGTCAAAAAGGGATCAAAATCCTTTTATGCAGAATATATTTTATGTGAAAATACTATCAATAATATTAGAATTTATACGCATTCATATGACGGAGTGTCTTGGCACTAAGTACTCTCTGCCTATCCTGTTATAGGTATGATAAAGCGTGAAATGAAAATATATAGATACAAAAATATTTTACGCTTCTTAACGAAATTTTATAGAATGTGCCTGAAGCTATAAATTATATGAGCCTTAACTCGAGTAGTCTCTGAAGAGTTCCACTCTTCAGGTCCTGGCTCCGTCATCAGGCCAGCTCGATGATACCATATTATTGTATTGTCCTCTAAGCTACAAATAACTGCCATTTTTCACTATGATCTAATTATTACAAGTGTGTCAAATTAGTATCTTATATTTTATTAAACATATAGTTACAAGTTGACCTAAAAAAACGTGTTAAAAACGGAGATCGGACTATCTTAACACCGAACTGCGTACCCTGTTATATGCGGGATACAGCGTGAAGAGACAAAAATAAAAAATAATAATATAAAAACCATGCGCGTACATAGCGCTAATTCGAGACGCAGCTGCGTAAGAATCACTGAAGTTTGTTCTAAAAGTGTTTTAGTCAACAACTTTTACTATAACCATCTAGAGGTCCTCAAAAATTGAGGGTTATATAGAAGACAAGTGACCTACCGCAGCTTTACCTGTTTAATTTTTTGTTATTTTGTATAAGTTATACAAAATAATTAAAATTTAATAAAAACATTTTTTATATACATTTTAGCCTATGTGTCATCCTGATAGACTATAATATTTTACACTTTCATTTAAATCTATTCAGTACTTTTTTATTTATTTTCCTTTATTAAAATTTTATATTATTTGTACGGTAGGATAAGATGTGACAAATAATTATAACGTTTTATTCTAAGCTACAACTTTGTCCTGGTTACATATAGTAAGTACGGTAGACAGAAGGAACCTAGTGTTAAGAACGAACTTTTTGATTCAAGTACATTTTAATTTCAATACTCTGGTATACAAAACACAGCGTTGAGTCCCGCCACTAAACAAGCAATGTTAAATAGAATACAAAGAACGGAGTGTTTTAACCCTAGGTCTACCCTGCTATAATATGCAAGCGATGCAAAATATTATCCAGCAAAATAGCCATTTGCTAAGAAAACATTATCTTTTACGGTGTATTTTAGTTTCAGTAACAATTTTCTAAGAAAAAGGAACGCTTGTTGGGAAGTCAAAACAATATATTTTATACAAGCCGTAGCACGCACCTTTGTTTCCGTAGGAATTCCGAGCTCTCCTCTTCTAGTGATCTTCTATACCCCCTAACTTACCTACAAGCCAAATTTCGGCGTTCTACACCGCGTAACTATAGCGCAGCTATTGTTGAGATATAGAATACATGAGTATTGTGAGTTCAAATTTCTTTTTGGAAATATTCACTTTGTAACCGACTTCAATACAAAGATTTTATCTTTGGTAACGTCGTCACTCAACACGCAATGTCTCGGCAAAGGAGGGGAAAGTAGATAAATAAGTATCTTAACACTAGGTTCCCTCTCCCTACCATACCATATGCGGGATACAACGTGAAACTATAAAAAAAGCAATATCTTATTCTGGCAAGCAGCGATCAACTCTGCAGTGACACATCACTAAATAAAAAAAATAGAGTAAAAAACAAAAAAGAGCATTTAACAATTAATATTTCAAATAGACAATGAACCTCCCGATACCGGAAATTGAAATACACAAACTCCACAATATGAATGTACTAAGCGTAGCATTTTGCTACGGCGTAGCGGGTTTGAACAAAAAAAGAGAAAAATCGTAAATAAACACATAGAATAACGTCACCGTGGTACGATATGGAATTGTTTGACTGTGGGTGATGGTCGTAGGTTCAATTTTGTACGATATACTAGGCACAGTCTCAAGCTTGCACATCCGAGCGAGAAAATAAAACAACAACTTGAGACTAGTGTAGTAAAGAAATTTTGAAACATGTCAGGGATTCACTTGTACCCAATGTATTGTAAAAAACAGGCTTCGGGCAGTGCCTGGGAAACGATTGTGGGTTTGATTCCTAGTCAGGGAATTAATTTTTGAGTAACCTAACGATTTATAATTGTTTCTATACAGAGGATGCATAAAGCGTTCTATTAAGTGCATTTTGTTTTCATATAAATATTAAAAATAATGGACACTCCACTACTTAAAACTTTACAGCATAATATGTTCTTAAGTTAGGAACATGCAGATAAACCACTTTGTTTTACGTAAAATGATTTTTTTTATATACACCTGCTTTAAATACCACCAAGGCAGGGGCACAAGCGTGCGATTGCAAACAACTGCGACTAAAACTGTAGGTTTGATTCTCATTTGGGGGAATGAAATAAAAAAAAAGTGAGAAAATATATAGAAAAAAATAATGTACGTGTTGAGGCACTATTTGCGACAGTACACAGTAGTATTACAATTGTCTCTCTGGTACCAAGGGGCTCAGCTAGCATCTAGAGACGGTTGTGGCGTCGTGACGTTAAATTCAACCACTAAACACGCCTCAAATTCTAGCGGAAATTGAAACGGAGTGTCCTAACATGTCGCAAGACATAGTCACTGCATAGAACTACTCGGTGCTGCCTGCTGCCTCACCCACGTGGGTGAAGTATAACTAACAATTATGTATGAAACAATATAAATTGTGTTGTTCGTATAATATATTTAATTTTTGTTGATACATAACACATTCTAAGCGCCCCATAGTGTCTGAACACTTACGTAGATAGACTATCCAACAGAAACAAATATTTTTTTAATTCAAACCAGTAATTCTATTTAGACAGGCCGAAGTGTTTTATCAAACTATGGAGAGATTACCGTTATACCTCTCGCTCTAACTTTTACTGCGTACAAATGAACTCTAGACCTACTCCTGGTCAGTTCGTTAGTGATTTGACTTACTTACTTCAAAATTACGATTTTTAGGGATATTTGATTCCCATGGGACTATGTATGTTCTACTGTAGTACGACTTTTAGATTGAATATATAAACTAGCAGGAGGATTTTTTCTGGCCCTGTGTGTTGCATGAATAAAATATAAATATAAAATTAAAATTAAATCTTATAATAAGTAGCAATATATAACTATTGTCTGGAAAATTAGACAAAATGGGGTGTCTTTAGCACTAGGGTTCCTCTGCCTATACAGTGTGAAGATAAAAAAACGAATACATTTTTCTCGAGTATATATCTGTGTACGTGCAGAAATAAATTACACAATATATTGCAAACGTTATAAGTTTCATCCAAATCGGTTCAGCCCATAATATGAATCATAAAAATGTATGTATGTAATAATCAGTGCGTGGTACTATGCTTCTCAAAGTTACAGATTTTTTATCCATCCAACAACGTTGAAACGGAAAATAGGTTAACTTACTTTATCATTCATGGCTTGAAGAATTTTACTTGAAACGTACACGAAAATATTTTTGGCAAAAACAAGATTTTTAGTTAGGAATAGAGCCTGTAGAGATATATAATTTATTAAAAAAACTAATAATCTATACTACTCTATATTAATACTATAAAGTTGAACAATTACATTGATTGAAAGCTTATCTCGGGAACTACTTCGAATTGAAATATTCTTTTTGTATTATATTATATTTTGTATTACTTATCGAGAGGCCAGTCATGGCGCAGGGCAGGACTGTGTGGTGTTGATTCTCGCTCGAGTAAATGAAATATTTCATAACTTCGTTTCCTCACTCTGGTTAGGTAAAGCAAGGCATTGCGTGCCGCCACTCAACACATAATGCCTCTAGAATTCATCGGAAAATGGAGAACGGAAGTGTCTTAATGAGAACGAAGTGTCCTTACACTAGATTCTATATTATAAAGTTAACGTTTTATTGGACTTTCTGTTATTTCTAGGGACCAATCACTATGTTACGATACTATGCAATACAAAGGATGTAATAACATATAATTTATTACTGCAATGTTCCATTAAACGGAGTTAAGTAGATTTTGCTTAACTAACATACATATTAGATTGATGTTAATTGATTGCTAGGGGTTAGTGCTCGCCCGCACGCTCCATATTAAATATTGATAAAAAAATACTTTCTAGAATTCCGTATAAAACAGTGGTAACAATTTTAAAAATATAAATATTGATTAAAAAAAAACACATATAGTAATAAAATTCACTAATGTTGAGAACCATTGAGCATTTGCGATGCCAAAATTCATTTCTACCGTCTCTCCGTGCGGGGGAAGGAGAAAAAACATGTATGGGAGTGAGTGAGACAAACGTATGGACTGAGCTACGCCTAATCAATGCATACAGCCCTGCAGAGTTCAGGCTTCAGTATGCTTCGTGCTCTCAACGGAGGCGGTGCGCTTTCTCTGTCTCTACATAATAAAAAAAAACAAAGAAAAATTAAATAATATGAACCAATTGATTATAATTACTTGTTAATTGCCAAATAACTGGAAATTTGATTGGTTAAATAATAAACTCGGTTGTGGTCACACCGTTCGTAGCTCTTTTTAGTGAATTTTTGATTTTCTAAATATTTTATATCATTTTTTATACATATAGAGTGTTGCCAATTTTTAAATGTGATTTTTTTTATTTCTACATATGGTAGGGGTGGCGGGTACGAGTTTCTTTGTTCCCAGCACTGGATTGCGATAGCAGAAGTAGTAAGTAGATTTGTGTAGCCATTTTGACGTAGCACGGATGCGCTTAAATTTTTTATACAATACTAGTCGAAACACCTGGATTCTAACATACAATATGTTCCATACAATCCCATACAGACCAAAAAATCGTAATATGATATAAAATATATGTGAACTTTTTAATCTGTTGCGCTTCATGAGCCTGAAGTTGTAAAATCTTTTGTCTAGCTCTACGTTAATATTGGAGGGGTCTTTGTATGGCTCGCACACTTACATATTTGTATTTTAATGTATTCAGGTATTGCTTATACATACAGAAAACAACTGTATATGTTGAAAATGTTATATTTAATACGATATGAGAAATTTCTTTGTGTCTGTATGTATTCATATCTCACGCTGTATCCCCTTTATAGCAGAGTAGGCTGCTTAAACACACAATTTCATACTTTTTGCCCAATCGAGTCAAGCCCTCATGGCGCGTTGTATAGCAGAACTCAACGCCGTGCTTTGTCTTGTTACCGGAGCAAGGCAAATGAATACAATTCATTCCTGCGAGTGGAATCGAACCCACAACCATTTTACGGTGGGATTCTGTGCCGCTGCGCCACTACAGCCCCATCTCAGCGATTTTTAGGTTTAAATTGATTTTAAGGGTATGTGTATTTTCATATATGTATTGTTTGTATGTATTAATATTAAGAAAAAAAAAATGTTAATTATTATTTTTTTCTTAGTACAAATTAAAATAATTATTCGTTAAAGACGACTGTCAACGCGACAGTTTGTGGGGTCACTTCCCACTCGAGCAAATAAAATATTGTATATATTTATTTCTTCGTTCTGGTGTCGAGGCGACCGCGGCGATGAGTTCCACCACTCAACACGCAATGACTCCAGAATGAAGTGTCTTAACACTAGGTTCCCTCTGCATACCCTGCTGTGTGCCAGACACAACGTGTCGTCATTACCTAATCTCAGGAACTATTGGGAGGATTAAAGTTACCTCGGGATCATAGAATGTTTCACAGAGTACTATTAGTTATTTCCATTTGACATCACGAGCGAAGTCACGAGTACAAGCTATACGCTATATATTGTTAACATATTTTATGTTTGGGGATATTGTGGACGCTACGCCGTAGGCATTTAAGTGCTACTGACGTATCTCTTCAGGCAAGTCGTGTTGCAGCGGCACGAGCGTGCAACTGTACACGCGATGGTTGCGGATTCGATTCCCACTCGAAGAAATGAAATATTTAATAGGTATAGATAATTCGATCAAAGTTGCTACTTTTTTGCGGGAATTGAATCACAAACTGCTACTTATATCAGTTGCCAAAAAATATTTAACCATTGAACACAATATTACCTCTTCACGTGTTATTTTTGTAGCTTCACTATGTGTCACGTAAATACAAGGCAGAGAGAGGCAACCTAGTGCTAAAACACTCTTAGCCCACTTTTCACTCCAATTCTCACATTGTGTGCACAGTGGCGGAGCTCCACAGTGCACACAGTGCTTTGTCTTCGGTTGCCCTCCGAGCAGAAATCGCAATCACAACCGTCACGTCTACAGTCAGACATCTCACTGCATCAAGATAGATACATACGTTAGCACGTAGCCGGGCAGGCAGAGGCACGCTGTACAGCGCAAAAGCTGAGAAAGCTGTGAATTCAATAACAAAAATACAATAAAGAAATTTAAATATTTAGTATTTTAGTATTAATTTTGCGCAGTTGCGCATTCTGCTTATTTCAGCTACATACATACACGTGTCAGACTGAATTCAACACACAATTTTAAAATGTTATGTTTTTAGTTTATTTTATTTTAGCTTCACGCTGTATCCTGCATATATCACAGTAGGCAGAGGGAACCTGGGAACCTAGTATCCCGTATAAGTCACTCTATTCCCATTAAGACGCATGGAAACCACTGCGATCTCAACCCATTGACTAACTAAACGCAAGTAACGCAAATACAATAAAATTACCCCTGAATGTAAATCGAACCTGTAATCCTCATTCATTACCATATAGCTGCGCCACGTTAGTTATCAGAAATTCTAACATTTCAATCAACTCAGAAACTACAACTTATTTAAATTGTAATTTTCTTTAGTAAAATACACCCCTCGAGCCATTCGTGGTTGACATTCACGAAATTACTACTAATATGTGTAATTTTATTTCATTTTATAAAAAGAATAGTCGTGGCGGAGTGGTACTGGGTGGAACTGTAAACGCGACAGTTGTGGGTTCAATTCCCCACTTGGGGGAAATGATTTCATTTCATATCCTCGATCTGGTTACAAGATGAAGTGACCTGAGAGTGTCTTGACACTACGCTCTGTCTACTCTTCTATATGCGGGATACAGCGTAAATGTGTATGAAAATTTTAATAATCAAAAATAATTACAAATTACATGAATGAAACAACTTGAGCCTATTTTATTGTTTTTTTTTTAGCTTCTCGCTGTGCAGGACAGGCAAAAGTTACCTAATGCTAAGACACTCCGTTCTCTATGAGCTGTCCAATATTCGTGACATTGCATTTTGTTTCGTTACTAAAGCGAATGAAAGAATTACTTCATTGTCAATGCCCAATTGGAAATCGAACCCACTACCGTCGCGCTTACCGTCACCAGTTGTGCCACTATGCCTCGACCTCAGATCAAACAGATTAGAGACTATTTTATAACATATCTAACAATATAGGTCGTTCTTTCATACAACTTTATTAACAAAAAATGATGAGTTTCACACAAACAATAGCTTACAAAATTGCTAGAGATTAGATGGAAATTAATAGGAGATTTAAAAGTGATTAATAGATATTCTGCCTATAGAATTTGTTAAAAAAAACTTTAGACACAAAGACGGTTTCAGTGAACATCCTGTATATTCAAATTTGTTGATGATACCGTGGTGTGTGTTTCATTTCATATTAAATTACGTTATGTAGGTGGGGAGGTTCTTCTCCCCTTTCCAAATTCGAGACATTGCGTGGCGCTACTGAACACCGTGATTTATTTTAAAACGGTGAAAAACAAATAATGTACATAAAATCATGATAAGTTCTTAAGTACGCGAGGCAGCTCAAAAGCTTTGACGGTAATTTGATATAATAATTGTGGCAGAAAACTCTCGTCTTAGTCGACCACCGCGTGTGACCGCGTGTGACCACGGAGTACTGCAAAGTGAAGTGATGAAACTTAAAAAAAGTATAATAACTCTAAATATATATACGCGATTAATCCGCTTAAATATATGTAATCACTCTCCGGATAAAAGAGTCAGCAAACAGGCAAGTTTTTTTTCATTGGGTGAAATCAACCAAAAAACTGTCCTATTATCTATAAAACCAGCAAAAACTGTCTGACTGTAGCCTCTTTAAATAGTTGGTTGATCCTGTATTTTATGTTATAGAAACAATATAAATGCATAATCTCTGAAAATTTCAACTGTCTAACTATCAAAGTTCATGAGAAACAGCCTGGTTATAGAGGGACGGACGGTCAGCGAAGTCTTAGTAGTTGTGTCCTATTTTACCCTTTGGGTACGGAACCCAAAAAAGTCAATGGAGAAACTTAATAGCCACTCTCTACTCTCTCTTGCACAACATTGATTTTTTGCTTACCTTCTGTTAAAACACTCCCTCCCTCATTTCCGTCAACTTGTATTGAGTAGCGGAACTCAACGCCGCGCGTTATTCACCTATCTTTACAATCAGACGTCGTCACACTGTGCCCCTACCTCTATTTTTTTTTCAATAAGATAAATAAAAAAAAAATAGATCATACTCGTTGGCAAATAGTCTGTAATCTATTTAAATAGTTCATTTTGGTGATAACAGTGTTGGCGTCTACCATCTTCCGGTTTTCTTGAGATCTTGGCTGATATCCATTGCGGATGCTGCATCTCGCTTTAGGGTACCGTAGTTTTTAGATTATAATGAATTATAGATAGATATATATGAATGTGTTGAGTGGTGACTGTAAACGCGATGGTTATTTAAAGTGTGGCGTTAAGTTCCATTCAACATGTAATGTCTGGAAATCTATGTGGTTCGTGGAGAACGGAGTATTTTAACACTTGGTTGTGTTCTCATTAATCTTTAAATTTTTTCGTATTTACGTCTCTGCTAAAGCATTAGAAACCCCCACTTAATACGCAATGCCTCAGAATTTGGCGGACACTGGAATCAACGGGAGCACGAGAACGGACGTGTCTAAGTAGTCTGCACGAATTATATAACTATTTTGGTGCCTCTTCACGCTGTATCCCGCACACAGCAGGATATGCAGAGTGAAAATAGATTTATGACAGTTCGTTCCCTATTTTCTACCGAATAAAAAACTCTTGTAGAATTCACGCAGACAGAGTTAACTGGTTTGTGAAAAGGTCCATACCTTGAAAAAAATAAAAAAAAAATGGGAAAAAAAATTAAAAAACAAAAATGTGGAATACAGTCTGAAGGCAAAAAAAGGAATGTATATATTTTCCCAAGCAAGCAAAACCGCAAGGGAACCCTAATATTTAATGAAATTACAATTAAGGAAAAGTAAGTTATGTAAAGTGAATAAGAGGCATTGCGTGTTGAGTGGCGGAACTCGTCGCTTTGCTTTGCCTCGTTACCGGAGCGAATACAGAAGATGAGATATTTTCTTAATTCTATTATGTTTTCTAATTCATAATTATATGGAGAATATAAGAAAATAAACTATTTGAATTCTATTTAATTAAGGGTTACACCTCTTTGCTAGTGGCTGCCTATTTGCCAAGGTTTCAGAGAGCAAAACCAAATATCTTACGAACATCTTTGTATCACATCGTATAGAGACCTTCGTGTCGCAGTGGGACTGCATCGCATGTATCAATTAATTTTTACTTCTCCACTTTCTCATGAGCAACCGCGGCGCTTAATTCTGATAGTTTATATGTAAAGCCTCAAAATCGAACAGGAATTGAAGAGCAGAGTGTCTTAACACTACGTTCTGCCTCCCTTGCTGTGCGGAATAAACTATGAATATCGCAGTGGCCGTAGTCAGGATATTTTGAGAATAAATATAATACACTTTAGTAGCAATATTATTTTATTTAGTTTTATATTGATCACGAATTATAATTCGTTTTTATACAAAAAAAATCAGTTTCACGCTGTGTCCTGCACACAGCAGGTGGAGGGGAGGCAGAGGTAACCTAGTGACCTCGTGAGAGTGTGTAGACACTTCGTGTGTAGACACTTCCTAGTGAGAGTGTGTAGACACTTCGTTCCCCACTTTCTGCCGAATTCTGGAGGCATTGCGTGTTGAATGGAAATATAAACGTAAATAAATATTTCACTTCCTCGACTAGAGATCGAAATTAATATATTAATATTTTTATTTCTTCCCTCGCTCTGGTACCAAAGCAAAAGCCTGGCGTTGAGTTCCACCATTTGACACGTAATGCCTCGTAAAATGAAGCGGAAAGTGGGGAATGGAGTTTTTTAACAGGTTCCCTTTGGTTACTCTGCTGTGTACGAGATACAGTGTGAAGTTGGATAATAAGGAATTGCGTATCTGCCGTGGTCACTGTGACCGCAGGCAAGGCTGAACTATATATGACATTTGACGTTACTTTTTTTTCAATTCGAACAAGTAGTTCCTGAGATTAACGCGTTTCACCAAATAAACTCTTCAGCATTTAGCTTCTGACACTTCCATTTCCATCGAATTCTTGAGGCATGGCGTGTTGAGTGGTGGAACACAACGCCGCGCTTTGCCTCGTTATCACAGCGAGGAAATGAAAATATTAAATATTTCATGCCCCGGGTGGGAATCGAACCCACAACCATCTTGCTTACAGCCATACGCTTGTGCCCCTGCGCCATGACAACATCGTTAAAGTATAGATGTAGTGAAAATAGTGTCAAATCATCCAAAAGAATCTCTTCATAGAGTCATGTATAGATCATTTAACACATCGTTACAAAAGCGTGAAAGTAAACACGCAACGTGAAGATAACCTGCTTTTGTCTGCGTGCATTTAGGTCGACCCTCCATTAGTTAGAAAAAGACTGCATCGCTCGGTACTTTTTGAGATATTTAACCTGGGGATTTGAACGTTGGCATTTCCGTGTCGTTTCCGTTACTTTTTTTTACACGTAACTAGTGTAATTTTGTATGAAATGAATTGCTTTTTGTGGATTTCGTTCATTTGTTTTACGTCTTATACATTTTCAACATGTTTGTTGTAAGAAAAAACCGGTCAAGTGCAAGTCCGTGTCGTGGACTGACGGTTCCGTACTATTTTTCACGGTTGTAGGTCAACTGAAACGTAACTTATAAAAGTTGACAAACTTAAGTTTGGGAGAGTATGCACTTTTATTATTTTGTATGAAATAAACTACAAATATAAATTTGTGAATAGATTTTGTTGTGATATACCTACATATAAAATTACCATTTTCCGAACTCTTTTCATTATTTTTATTATAAGTTCTCAATTAAAAAAAAAAATACTGCAGACTTTCAGCTTGATCCTCAACGCGAAGAATTATTAGAATTATTAGCGAAGAATTATTAGACAATTTTTTTAAGCATTTTAAAAAAATAGTCTAATAATTCTTAAAATGTAGTGATACTTTACTCTGTTTTATATTTTTTTAAAACGCTTAATTTAAAGAAATTACGTTTAGAGTTGCAGTATTACACGTTGTTTGTGTTGTTGTCTTACGAATGGTGGAGAAATTAATATAATTGTTAATTATAAAAGCTACACAAGCGTGTACTCAACATCATTCAACGAGAAATATCGCCAAGATTTGGCGGAGAGTGGGCACAGAAGCGTCCTAACACTAGGTTCTCAGGTTCCCTCTGCCTACCCTGCTCTCTGCAAGATACATCGTGAAGCTAATAATGTAGATAGGTTAAGAGTGTAGGGGAGTACTAAAAAAAGGATTTTCGGAAGTTTCGTAGGAAACGAAAAAAAAACTATCGAAATATAATCGTCACCTGATTGGGAATCAAACCTACGACCATCGCATGCCTGATTTAAATCCTAAAGCTTACATGCTTCAATAAATCAACCTTAAAAACACAAAAACTGAGCGCAGTTTTAAAATTAAAAAAAAATATATGCAAATATTTCTCAAAGTTCCGAGAGTTGACTCTATTTGAATTGCAAAAAAAATGTTCATAGCAAAGTATAAGTTTTAACTTTGAGTGTTATCGTTTCACGTTGGATGTGGATTGGTTATTCAAACTTTGAAGGTTGTGGGTTCGATTTTTCTGAAACCAAAGTAACTAAATAGATTTTAGAGTGAAAGATTTATATGTAAATTTTATAGATAAAAAGAGTGAGTTAAATAAAAAACAATATCCTCGATAAATGGACTATACAACACGAAAATAATTCTTAAGGCATCAGTTTCTGAGATTAACACGTGCAACCAAACAAACTTAAATTTTAGAGTATTAGTACAGATGGAACATGTCACTCCGTTCTTTATTTTCCGTCAACTTCTCCTTCTATTGTGCAAATTAAATCATGTTTATTTCTCATGCCCACTTTAAGAACTGACTAACTGAAAACTGACTCTACAAAAGGTCTCACGCTTAAGAAAAAAATCTTCAAAAGAACTTCCCTGTTTAGATGCATTCAAAGCTTTTCGAACAATCCCCCGGGATTTCTATATAAATGATTTAGAAAGAGAATATGTAGTACTCGTATGACTATTTATTTTTTGAGGCATAGCGTGTGACAGTAAACGCAACGGCTGTGGGTTCAAGGATGGACTTACACTCGATGTTCTTCTCGAATTCTTAAAAAGACTAAGTGCGGCATTGAGTTCCGCCACTCAACACACGTAAATTGGACAATGTGTAGGGGACGGAGTGTCTTGACACTAGGTTTTCAGCGTTACCCGAATAAAATTTTGATACACGACCATTGCGTGAACCTACATTTTAAAAAGTGTAGGGTAACTTCGTCTAAGACTGTTATTGTGTGTTGATTGACGGATTATTTATACCAAACAGGGCTGAAGAGCTTATTTGGTTGATCACGCTTATCTTAGAAACTACTTTTATGACTTGAAAAAAAAATGTGCTGGAAAATGAAAACCTTAATCTTTTCGATGTAAGTCACTGTACCTGCGGTCAGATTTCCCTTCTGCACTTAAAATGTGTTATGTGTGTCTTTTTTTCAGCTTCCACGCGCTTTACTAGAGTGAAGGAAATGAAAATATGCATAAATAATAATTCATATCCCCTGGTGGGAATTGAATCCCCAATCCACGCGTTTACAGTCGCACGCTTCTGCCACTGCGTCATGACGGCCTCGACAATCACGCGTGTCATACACAAGTCCCATTTTTTTCCATTTGGCTAAATAGGCAAAGTTACAGTTAAAACAATTTTAAAATAAAATGAATAATGCATTTCAAAATCAATATTCAGTTTCTTTGAAGTTGGTTAACTACCCTACATTATTCCAGTCACGTCGGCTCAACAAATGGTAGCCTAACCGTTTCTTTGTTTGCCTGTAATTGATTGGCGCGGTCCAGGATGAAATATGTACGGAAACGGGTATTTTATGTTATGTATTGTAGTGTTTTACGGAGTGACTGTGTTCTCTTGTTTATTTATTAGTAACCCGTGTCCACTTGGTGGTGTAGGGGCACAAGTGTATGAATGTATGCGTGACAGCTTGTGATCAATCATTAAGCTTATGATTATAATATAAGCTTACATATAGAAAAAAACTAATTCATAATTTCTATTTATAAAGTTTCATATTTAAAATACATATAATGTATATAAAATATATCTTAATTTTATATTAATTTTAATATGAAATATGAAAATTAAATTCATAATTATAATGTATTTCATTTAACACAGTAGAGATTACCGTAGCACTAGCGCTACGCCGTAGCACGTCTACGGTTGTACGTAGAAACTAGGTTAAATGAATGTTAGCGTAAATTATATTGTTATAACCTAAATACTTAAGTAAGCTTATTAAATTGTAGGTAGTACTAGGTTCAAAATTGAGGTAATTTTAAGGAAAATTTCAGAAAGAAAATTGTTAAGTTGAAAGAACTGCTTGCAAATTACTATGTAAAGTTCATTCGGCGTTGAGTCGCGTCACTCTAGACCCAATGTCTAGGAAAAAGGATAATGAATGAGGAACGGAGTATAGATTTTCTCTATCTACCATACTTTATGAGTGTTACAGTGTAAAGCTAAAAAAAAATCGTGGAAAATTATTGTAGCAGTGGTAGTTCGTAGTTATAAATA
This sequence comes from Heliconius cydno galanthus, assembly GCA_036379175.1. Lineage (NCBI taxonomy): Eukaryota > Metazoa > Arthropoda > Insecta > Lepidoptera > Nymphalidae > Heliconius > Heliconius cydno. The sequence continues at coordinate 420,425 of JAKRZM010000792.1, read as the reverse complement.
ATGACTTTTGATTTCACTTATTGAAAGAAAATGCTTTTACAATGAGATAAATAAAGTTTTAAATAATTATCTGATAAAGTTAAGTAAAGTTGGGGAATTCTGCAATTTCCTACGTAATCTTTGAAATGAACAGAAAGTACGAATTGGAGTAATACATCAACGCACAGACTACCGGACTTGACATGTAGGCAGGAGCAGGCGGTAGGAGGGCAGAGGGAGGGGGCACTACAAAAAGAGAGCTCGACATTCCTACGGGAATGTTATAAGTTCAAAGTTGCGAATTGCAACTAGTATATTATATATATTAACCTCACGCTGTATCCTGCACGTAGAGTGGTGGGCAGAGGGAACCTGGGAGCTTATTATTAAAACACTTCCGTTTTCCACTTTCCGCCGAATTCTGGAGGCATTGCGTGTTGAGTGGCGGAACTCAAAGCCGCGCTTTACCTCGTTACCAGAGCCATAACATTAAAATATTAAATATTTCCTCGAATAGGATTCGAACCCACAATCTATTACATTACCGCATTCCTTGTCTTAAATAAATATAGTAACAAAATGGGAGTCACTTATACTCGATTCTAACGGTTTATTACATTTTCTGTAAGAATTCATTAAAAAAGCTCCGCCAGCCAGAGGGAAAATTATTTTTATATTTTTTAGACTCGTATTTTTTTTGAAACATTTTCATAATATTACATTTTTAGATTCGAAATTATGTAATTTTTAGAAATAAAGTTTCTACTTTGTTTTAATTTGAAGTTGCACAAGCATGCGCCTGTAAACACGACCGTTGTAGGTTCGATTCTCACTTAGGGAAATAAAATATTTAATACTTTCTTTCTTTCGCTCTGGCAAAGAGGCAGGCGCGGCGTTTAGTCCCGACATAATCCTTATTGATTAAAAGTATTTCTACTGCAATCTTGTCTAAAAAATGAACCTGCACTGCAATGTATTGAGTTAGCTTCCCGAGACACTGCGTGTTGCCTGGCGTAACTAATATTAATTAACCCACCCACCTTGGGTGGTGGGTAAAGTTTACCCACTCCTCCCATAAAAGCTGAATTAGCGTCTAAATTAGTGTCTCTTCAGTTCTTCGATTACGTTACGATTGCCAAAAAAAATAAAAAATAAATGTAACATCCCTCAACTGTTAGCAGTACTTAATGATTTACGGACTCTAGCGCGGATTCAGGAGTTGTAGACTACGTACACGATATAGGAGACATCTCATACTTTTAGTTTTATTAACACAGACACAGACACAGACGTAATACACATGTATACACACACACACACACACATACACACACAAAGATATTTTCATTAAAAGTCGCGTATTAAGCGCTATTTGTCCAAAATATCGGAAATTCATTCGCCTGTGAAATCCCGACGGTGGCGTCCGGCCGAGCCGGGGAGGTAGTGCACGCCGCTCGTACTCTTATTGTTCTTGGATAATATTATATATTTTTATTAATTGTTGAGCTTATAAAAAAATTAGAGAATATAGAGATGGGGCACTTCTATTTACACATTTGCCTCGTAAGAGACATTAAGTAATGATTACCTCGAAGAACTCACCGCTTTGTCATGTGATTGACGCGAGGAAATGATAATGATTCATTACCCCTGTGTGTAGTGGGGAGTGAACCCACAACTCCACAAATATAGTCGTTTTTGCGTGGTCGTGGGTACTCCTTTAATAAATTTAGTTAAACTTGAAAGGTTTTGTGTTTGAACACGCTGTGTCCATAAAGTTGACCGTAAGTAGTACTTTACATGTATTATATATGTATGTAACTTTGTAACTTTATAGTAATATAGCTTAAGAGTACATCAGAATAACACGCACAGAGCAGGGCTGGCAGAGGGACCCTAGTGTTAAAACACTCCGTTCCCTATTTTCCGCCCCTCGAGGCTATGCTTGTTGATAGGCGGACCTCAACGCCGCAATTTTGTATAATTTGGCTATAATATAACAATAAGTTTATGCGAGTGTTGCCAGTTACTTGATATTATCGTCACCTTATTACATTCTCAATTGAAAAATCACTAAGAAAATTCAAGCGAAAATCGAATTTCAAGTAATATCTCATACCGGGGACTCTATCAATTGATTTCTAACAAATGGTTCCACTTTATCAATGTAATGTAGAGCTGAAAAATTACACTCGTATTTTATTATATACTTATAATAAATAGCTTTACACTATATCCCACATATAGCGGAGTAGGCAGAGGGAACGTAGTGTCAGGACACTCCGTTTCTCACGCACCGAGTAATTTTCGAAACATTCCTTGTAGAGTGGTGAAATTCTACAGCGCTTGTTAACACATCCAGGAATTTGTACCCCTTACTGGGAATCGAATACCTAATCATCGTGTACATAGTCAGAGCCACAGCGTCACGACAGATTTCCTTAACTAGTATTTACTTGAAAATTTGTTAAATCGATAAAAGGTTACAATTTATAATTTACGCGTCTCGTGGCGCAGAGGAACTTCGTTTGAGTAAAAACGTGATGATTGTAGGTTCGATTTCCCCTTAGGTAATCGAACGATCAACACACAGTGTCTCGAACTCTGGAGGAAAGTAGAATAAAGAAGAGTGTCCTAACAGAAGACTCTCTCGAACTACCTAAATTAAAGTTAAGCAGTTTTAGAAACTTTATTATTGTTAAGGGTCTCTTGCTGATCCTGCTGTGTATACATCTATATGTATGAAAGTGGTCAAGAAACCGATTAAATGCGAGTCGAACTCGTCCACCGAGGGTTCCGTATCAATTTCATGATTATAGGTCAACAAGTGCAACTTATAAATGTTGACAAACCTCAGTTTGCAAGCGTATGCAATATATTTTGTATGGAATTAATTAATATATAAAGCCAGGGTTTTTTTGTGATATATAAGTAAAATTACCATTTTTGTTTATATATATTTCTATATTTCGACTACGCGGTGAATTTGACACATCATGGGGCAAAAAAGAATTAATGCGCTGACTTAGTATATTTTTTGTGTACTGCAAGACATCATAGATCTGGGTATTTGGATATTAATTTCAGCTTGCTTAATACTTTCACGAGTTCATGAGGAAAACGGCCTTCGCAGACGGACAGACATACAGACAGGTGGACAACAAAGTGATCCATTATCTTTTGAGTTACGTAAAACCTAAAAAGTATAAAACCCTTTGCAAAATGAGAACAATTCACGCTTGACCAATTTTCATACTTAAACGAACTTGCAGACTGCAAAAGAATACAAGGCAGTGTCTTGGAAAAATATAAACTCGGTTTCTCTTTTTAGATTTGGTTTAAAGGCCTTTGTTAGGAGCGAATGCATTTAATATTTTTTTATCGTTTCAAGAACTCTATTATAATCATGTTTGTTTGTGGAAACAAAAAGAGATAGATGTCTTTTTGTAGCTTCACGCTGTAACCGACATATCAGGATGGGCCTCTGCCCATTCCCTCTGGAACCTAGTGCTAAGACACTCCGTTGCCCACACACCGCGTTATTTTTGAGACATTACGTGTGGAAAACTCGTCGCCTGGCTTTGTCCCGTCATAATCCAGCCCCCGACTGGGAGTGACGCCACAATCGTCAAGTTTACACAGAATGAATATATTATTTCAAAACGTAACGAATGTTTCTGAATATCTAACAAAGAAAACGTCAATAAATTTTGATTAATTGATGAAAATGAATCAAATATTTAATTTATTTGATTTAATACTAACCTACCAAATTAATATATTTTTTATTTAAGTCAAACAAAAATCGAATTCGTAGCTTCTTTATAAGCAACACTTATATAATCGACTATATTTTAGCTGCGAGTTATTCAGTATAAATACCCGAGTCCCATTGAAATGATGTACTACGTGATCCATCTAATATAGCCTATATAGCCTTCCTCGATAAATGGACTATCCAAAACAAAAAGATTCCGTTAATTGTTTGGCTTCTGAAATTACCGCGTTGAACCAAACAAATTGTTCAGCTGTACAATACACTAGGTTTTAGGGATCCGCATGTGACGACACACTAAGGTGACCCATGCTAGGTACCAGATGTAACGGACTGCAGGTACAGGTTGTATTGAAATAACTAATGTAATATAATACAGCCTACAGCATGCCTCAGTAAATGGACTATACGACACCAGCACTTCCTGAGGTTAGTGCGTTCAAACAAACAAACTCCTCAGCTTTATAATATTAGTATAGATAAATAGATAGATAGATAGATAGATAGGATAGTACGATATAGCGTTTCTTTTGTTCAACACAGTCATGTCGATGCTTGCTATTAAATTTAACAACCTATTGTGCTCGTCCCAGTTCAGAATCGTACAATGCGAGATACTTTGGCTGAAGAGTTATTGATGTTTTTTTTTGCAAATATTATTAACAGATATTCCCTTTTATTATTAATACAGCATGTATCGTACAGATAGGCCGTCGTGGTGTGGTGGGGCTGCGTCAGACTGTAAACGCGACGGTTATGGGTTCGATTTCTACTCTGGGGAGTGATATTTATATTTCTTCGCTCTGGTAACAAGATTAAGGGTGACGCTGCCACTCATCACGAACTCAAAACAAAATGTCTCAAAAACTGCTTAACGCATCTCTCTGTTGAAAACTGAAAATAATTTCATAAACATATTTATTAAATATTCGTATAGTTCAAGCGGGCGTAGCCGCGTTCGGGTCCACTAGTATTAATATATTCTACAAACATACTCTTTCAGCAATTAGAAAGAGAATAGAAAAGTTCTCAATAGATTTTTATTATTTTTCCTTTCATTTTGCAAGGCGCTGCGTGTCGTTGAGTTCCGCAACACATTTCTTTAGCATTGAGAAAGAACGCGAAAGTTCTGACTAGATTTTTCTATATAATAAAAGTTGGTGAACTAGTGTAATTAATATTACAGTAACAGTTTGAAATGGAAATCTTTGAACAAGTCCAGGAAATGAATAAAACATCAAAAGCGTTTGAAATCACGAGTCAATATTTAACTTCTCTAAGAAGGTTTTGGAGTTGCAAAGGTCTGAAAGATAATGGGTAATTTCAAATTTTTATTTTTACTTTTGAGGCCGTCGTGTCGCAGTGGCTTTAGCGTGTGAATGTAAACGCGACGGTTGTGTGTTTGATTCCTGCCACGGAATTAATTGTTTAATATTTTTATTTTCTTGCTTGTCTCAAAAATTCTGCTGAAAGTAAGAAACGGAGTATCTTACCCTCTGTCTAACCTGCAATTGCGGGATACAGCATTAAGAAAATAAAACAAACTCTTTGTCTTGTCATAACGTGAAAATCAAAATAATTCATTCTCGCGAGTGGGAATTGCATCCACAACCAGCGCATATATCGCAATGGCTTCAATTTCATTTCTAATAAACCCAATTGAATAGCAATCGAATAAAACAGCTACATTTGCGCTTTTTACCCAAAACTTACCTCAATTTATCAAATAACCGAACTCCAAACAGGTAAAACGACATAACATTATGACCTTTACGACCATCTCAATAAGATCTACATTTTGGCGCAGTTTTCAGGCAAAATTTCAAAATTTTGCATCCGCACCTGTGCTCTGGCCGCAGTCCAAATACTCTGGCCTACATACGAAAGGTGTAGTCTCAATGGATAGACTTACTTGAATAAGTAATGGCGACAAAACTAGCGTTTGCTGAAAATTTGTTGCTTATGCAGTTATATCGTGCGACTGTACGCGCGTGCGACTGTATGCGGGTTCGAGTCTCCTTGGGAGAATTATTTTGTTTAACACGCTATTTTGATAATTGGGCAGTTTTTTTTAACACTATGGTTTTTCTACCAGCCCTACTTTAAGAAAGTTATAGTGTAAACGTAAAAAAATATTTGGTGGGAAAGCAGAGAACGGATTATCCACACTACTAAATGTAGAATAATCTCTAGAATTACAAAAAGCAAAAAATATTTTCACATATTATTTACACAGAGAACCGAACTCAATACCGCGCTTTGTCTTGCTACTGGAGCGAGAAAATTCATATAATTCATTCATAATATCCATTGTTGAGATCTTGCAAGACAAAACACAGCGCTCAGTTCTGCCGCTTAACACGTTATATCTTGGTAAGGATCACTAGAATATCTGTGTCAAAATGATAGGAAAAGGTAAAAAATATCGTCATATACCACGTAACATATATGTAGACGTGGCCTTATAAATGCGACCGAGTTCTTGTTTACAAGAGACTTTGACATTAGGAATAATGGAGACGTAACTCGAAAATAGTACCTAACCCCAAAAATATGATATTTCAAAGACAAAATGCAGGTTTTCTATCATTATGATTGCGATAAGGCAGCTGTACGAGTACGTATGTTATTGTAGAAACGGAGAAACTATGATTTCTTGATTGTTTTTACGCTGTATCCCTCAAATAGTGGGATAGGCAGAGGGAACCTAGTGTTAGGACACTCCGATCCGCACTGCTTGAGATAAAATATATATTTACATGCGGCCAATCTCGGCGCAGGGGCACAAGCCTCCGACTGCAAATGTGACAGACTGAGGATTCGATTCCTATTTGAAGAAATGGCATAAATTAATATTTTCATTTATTTGTTCTGGTAACGCGGCAAAGCGCAGCTACCTAATGCGTTGCGTGTTGCCTCCAGAATTTGGCTTAATTAGCTTAACGGAGTGTCTTATCACTAGGTTCCCAGGTTCCCTATACCTACTCTGATATATGGTGAAGTTAAAAAAAAACATTATTTTCATAACTACATCGACCTGCGAAATGAACAACTCTCAAACAATGTAAGACGTACTAAATACTTCATAACAACTTCTCCCGTAACGTTACTACAGAAATTGTCCCCATTACACTAAATTTATTATATCCTGGGTCTAATGAACTGAACTGCCAAGTTTGTAATATATTTGCAGTCTATTTGATATTGTTAGAAATCGGACGCGGTCAACGTTTTTAAACACAAAATGTTTCTAAATTATTCGGAGAGAGGTTCTACGCAATTGGAATAAGTGTCACCTAATAACAATACTTCACACGAGTTTCCTTCCAATAAGGGCCGTTGCCTACAAGCAACTGCCCCCGACTCACATAACTCCATTGCTTTTATAGACTTTCACCTCCATCCTTTAAACGAGTTTGTTAGCACTATCTACATTATCTAAACAAACAAAACTCTTCCTTTACCGAGTGGCCGACGCACAACGCACAGACGAAACTACTGGACTTAGCAAGTTGAAATTCAGCACTTAGGTAGGTTAGGGAGTATAGAAACACGGGCGTAGGAAAGGGAGGGGGGGGGAGTGGTATTTTGGTCAGAAAGTTTATAAATAATTCATTCTTCTCATGTGAAGATTAAACTCAACACCAACCAACTTTTCAATATCCCTCACAAATAATTTCATTTATTCCATATGAAAAGTGATGATTTAAAGCCCCATTTCCCTTCTATAGAATATAAAGTAAACGTTTGATCTCAATGCCCGCATTAGCTTGATTAGTTCAACTGTCCGAGATTCAAATACAAAATGGGGTGAAGCAAAATATAAAAAAAAACATCAATAAACTTTCTATTCACGCAGCATGACCCAGAATCAATTTTTGTTTATATATTTTTCATTATCGCCGAGTTTATGAGAGCTAGTTGCGTGACAAGAGACGCAATAGTTGTAGTTGATAGTTTGTTTGTCACTCGGGGGAACGAATAATTGTTATTTTCTCGCTCTGGTAAGGAGACAAAGCGCGGCGTTGAGTTGCGCCACTCAGCACGTCATGTTGAAATTGTGCAGTGCGTGAGGAACGGTGCCGGTGTCTTGTGTTAACAATAGGTTCCCTCTGCCTATTCTGCATAATAGGCCGTGGAACTAAAAAAATCTGTTTTAATTCTGTCCCTCCTTTTAATATATTTTTTTTAGTAAGTGAAAGAAAATGACTGGTTTAGGTGATAGGTGCATCTATCTTTAATAATGACGAAAATATTGTTACGTCTCTCAATATTCGTGCTAATGTTATGCTAATGGTTGTTTTGTATTGCGTTAGTCAGTTTCGATTTAAGAAACAAATGTCTTTTGGCTTGAAGGACCAAAAATTTTATTAAATATATCTTTGAATTGTGACTTCCTAAGAAAGATTTAACACTAACAATACCTACTAAGCTAGAAGAACGGAGTGTCTTATCACTAATTTCCCTCTGCTTACTCTGCTACATGCAGTATAGAGTGTGAAGAGAAAAAAAAATTAATAACAACAAGCAACTCCACATATTTCTCATCATTTCACCCCTCATTACACTCACAAAGTTCTTTTTTAATAATTTAATTACACATTTCGGTAACAGAAGGCAATTCTTGTGCGGCTCTTTGACTTTTTATTGTATGGGAACAAAGGTTTCAGTTAAAATAAAAAACTTTTTTTTTTTCAACATTTAAAAAGTATTGTTGGAGGAAGCTGACTTGACTCGCGCTTAAGGGGTAACTCTATGCCTTTTTGTTTCGATTCGCTTTCGCTTGTTTGATATTCTTTTTTAATCCGACTTTGTATTGTAGGAAAACTTTTAATGGTTAGGCCTGTTGGTGATGGTTGCAGGTTCGCTTTTTATAGGAGGGAATGATTATATTCAAATTTGGGATCAACAAAAAATACATTTAAAAAAAATCTGGCATATAGCAGGGTATGCACAGAAGACAAGTGTTAAGACAGTTTGTGTTGACTAATGGAACTTAACGCCACACTGTGCTACCAGCCCGGAATAACGTAAATAATTTCAATACAGACATAATATCATCGATTGGGAATCGAACCCACAACCACAATTTTCACAGTAAATTCTATTCCACTAGTGCGTGATAGCAACAAATATATTTTAAAACAAAAAATATGTCGACTACACAAATACAGAAAACAAATGAGGGTACAAATATTTATTTTTTAATTGAAACCGAGCAAGATCAAAGAGGTCGGCTTAAAGGACAATTGATATATACTTCGTGTGTAAAATATCTTTTTGAGCTTTAAAAACTTTTGTGCCCCAATGGAACAGAGTCTGACCGTAAGCGCGGTGGTTGCTGGTGGTGGCGCTGCGTCACTGCGTCCCAGTATTAACGGTTGCAGGACCGATTCGCACTCGGGATAATTCATATTTTCATTTCTACTCTTTGTTAACAAATAACGCGCGGCGTTGAATTTCGCCACTCAACACACAATGTCTCTACAAATGGGCGAAAGGTAAATAACGGAGTGTCTTAACACTATTTTCCGTCTGCCTTTCCTACTGTACGCGGAATACAGCGAAGCTAATAAAAAATATCACAAAACACAATCTTTGTTAAAATAAAGTAAACACGGTTTCTCAAGTAGGTATATCTCAAGATCTAAACACTTTTGAGTGCAGTTTCTCATTTTTAACCAAATTTCCTTTGTTTATATTAACAGTGCCCCTCTGCATATTAAATAACCGTACTCGGGAAATTGCTATTAAAAATATTACATTGAAAAAAATTGACTAAAGTCCATTTTTTAGGGTTCCGTACGACAAAAGGCAAAATCGAAACTATTATTAGATCACTTTGTTGCCCGTCTGTCTGTTCGTCTATCCGTCTCTCCAGACCATTTATTTTTTACCGATTACAAAAAGGAAGGTTCCAATTTGACATGTGTGTATGTTTCTGATATTGCTGATTAACGCGTTCTGCTAAACAAAACTTGAGCTATTATAGATTAGTACTCATTTACATTTTAATTATAATCTATCGATTAGTTTCAATGTATTTAAAAAAGAAATATTTAAACACAAGTTTTGCTTGTCGTGCTAAGTACGGGCTACAGCGGGAAGCTTACAAAAAATATAATAAATAAAATTAAAGTGGAAATCGAACCTACAACTAACGTTATTATAATCCGCGCTAAATATTAATATGCTTACATAAATTTTATATTCACGTAATAGTAATTTCCAAACGGATAGAGTTATACAAAGTTAAAATATCGATCGTCAGAGCAACGCCCTGTATAAGCTTATATTAAACAATGGTTGTTGCGCCATTGTGTCGCAGTGGAGGAATATCTGACTGTTAGCGTGGTGGTTGTTCGATTACCATTCGATGACATAAAATATTGGACATATTTATTTCCTTGCTCTGGTAAGACTAAACGCTGCGTTGAAGGGCGGTGTCTCGAATATTTCGCGATGCGTGGGGAACCCTGCTATATGTGGGGTACAGCTTGAAGCTATTTTTATTATTCTTATTTTAAATTTCAATAATTTCACTGGCACTTAACCAAACTAAATTAAACAAAAACCACATTAAAATAATTATTTTCTTACTTATTTTGAAAACGTATAAAAATAAGTATTTTTATTTCGTAAGTGTGGCATAACACTTAAAACTTTTTTTTTTAAGCAGCTTCTAGGCAGGGGGAACCTAGGGTTCTGACGAAGCGACTTTCAACCAAATTTCCGTGAGATTGCGCGTTGTCGGAACCCAATGCTAAATGAACTGAGTGGAAATCGAAACTACAGCTGTCGCGTTTACTATTGGTCCTGTTAAACTATAATAATATGGTCAAACAAATAATTATCTCCTGAGATATAAAGCGCGGCGTTGACTCCCGCTAAACAACACACAGTGTCTCGAATACGTGTCTACATTACATTAGGTTCTTTATGCCTTTAAGCTTGAATAAAAAAAGCAAATAAAAGTTTCTTCATTCCCAAATTTTCACCGGAAATCGAACTGACAACCTATTAATCTAATATCCAAACTAAACTATTCTTTGTATTAACATTTTCAATATTCTAAAAACGGTCGGCAATTAGCAAAATGTTGACAATAAGGGACCGTGACGAGGATAAATACATTATTAAACACCCCCTGTCATTTGATGGGCGCGGGCTATAGGAGAGAGCGGGAGCGTTTTAAATTGGTTTATGTATTCCAGATACACGTTGTATCCTGTATCTTTATACAGAAAAAAGAGGAAATTTTGTGTTTGCGAATTGTACTAGGTAGCGGAGCTCGATACCGTGCTTTGACTTGTTACCAGAGTTAGGTTATGATAATAATAAATTTCCCAAAGAGGAAATATAAATCACCACCGTCGTGTCTACATAAAGATGTTGTGTTGTTGCGCTACGGCGCAGGATTATGGACTTAGTATTAAATTTAAATGATGAAACAAAATTAGGTATTTTTATCTTTATCTTTATAATTCTAAACTACCCTAGAAAGTAACCAAATTCTAGTTCTATTTTTTTTTCAATTATAATCGCATAGATAGATAAATTAAGTGTAGACTTATGGTGCTAGCTTAAGCAAAGTTAACTGAAAGTTAAGACACTGAGAATTACAAAAATTCTAACTTGTTGTCGTCCGCATGTTTGTTTGTTTCACTTTAGGACTAACTTGAAAATTCCAATTTGTTCTCCTTCTCCGAGAAATCATCTCTTAGTGCTCTCCAACACAAGGAATGTCTACCTATATGGCAAATTTCAATTTCAAGTCCAGGAGTTTCGTCTGTACGTTGTCTGTCAGTCATTAAGTCCAAATGGTGCGGGTTCAGGTCAAACTACGTTCTAAAGGTCCCTTTTTTCTGAATGTGGGATAGCACTTTAAAATTATTGTAAATTCTTATAACTTGTACCAAACACATAAATACCTTTGTGTAGTCAGCCTTTGATGTTTCAACTGGATAGTTTGTGTAGCGTTTTGAAATTTTAAACTTTATTATCTTTAGGTCAACCGGAAACCGTAGCGAGTGGCTGGAGCAGTGGGTCTAAACCACCCCCTTGAGGCCAGTCGCGGCTCAAGGGACTGTCTCCTCGACAGGCGTTTACAGGCTGTAACCACGTTGTGGGTTCGATTTCCCTACTTCGGTCCGGTAACAAGGCGGCAAAAGCGCTGAACTCTCTCTGAAACCACTCAACACGCAATACCTCCAGAATTCGGCGGAAAATAGTGTTCTTGAGAACGTACTGCCTTAATACTATATAGGTTCCCTCTGACAAAAGAAAACCTTTTTTTACCAGAAAAAATTGCTTTATTGGAAGCGCTAGCTTCATAAAAAAAACAAAACAAAATGTTGGATAGTCCAGTTATCGAGAACTACTATAGACTACGAGTATATTACATGATATTAATCGTTTCAATGTAACCTACTGTACCTGTATCTTCAAAAGCTAGTCACTAAATAACAATGATCCATTTCAAACACGCAGCTATCACGTTGTTTTGCACGCTAAGTCAACTTTGATCCCGTATCCCGCTTGACGGCTAACTGGCAACTTGACACGTTCCGTTTGACGCGTGACAAATAAGTGACGGGGCGGCGGTTGTGTTTGTTAAACACTGTCATAATTAAACGTGACATGACATGGCGTGACGTGGCGGCGTGTCAGAGTTGTAAGAATTTATGGGTTTAACTTGTATTGAGATGGTGGCTACTTCCGTTCTCGTAACATTTTTTGTTGCATTTACTGCTTATAAAAGGATAGGCGGGGAATCATTTGTTGAAAGTCTCCGTCCTCTACTTTTTCCTTTATACAACAACATCATTTATGGGAGCTGATTGTAAAAAGGACGGTGATTGGTTCAATTCCCATTCAACACGCGATGTCCTGATGAAAATTGGGCGGTGGGTGGGGAACGGTGTGTCTTAACACTAGGTTCCCTCTGCATACAATGCGGGAACACAAATAAATAAATAAATACAAACAAATGAATGCACAGGACGTACATAAAGCACTGTTGTAAGTGTCCAAAGCTGGCGTCTAAGTGAGTTAAGCTGTTTCTGAGATTGGCGTGTACAAACACACTGACAAACAGATGTTCCAAGTTTTTATGTTGGGTTCTATTACATTGAAGTAACAATAGTTTTTCTCGTATATTATCTTTCATGTACATACACTAAATAGTTACCATTTTATTATTATATGTACTGATTATAATGTTAATATAGAGAACTATTTTAATCCGTCCAGAGGTAATTTTTTTCATACGTAATGTCTTTTTTGTATAGTTTTTGTATAACTAAATAAATCCGCCACTCTGCCCCACTTAACTTTGCCCTCACCTTTGCTTTCCCTGCTATATGCGGGATACAGCGTGAAACTAAAAAAAAATCCGTCGCCCACAACTTTGTTTGTGTGCGTATTAAGAGGTAAAATGGAAAATCCAGCTTATGCTCGTTACCCTGGAAATTCCTCTTTCAGTGCTCCCCTAACCTAACTTACTTACATGACAATTTTCTACTTCCTAAGTCCAGAAGAACGGAAAACGAAAGAGTCTTGTATATATAAATTATTATATATTTAATTCTCTGAGTGGGAACCGAACCCAGAACCCTGTTTTTACAGTCGCACTCTTGCACGCCACAATGGTCTCATATAATAGGTTATTTTCATTAAAATATAATTCCTAAAGCACTTCTAAGCCCAAAGATTTTCAACAATTCATATATAACTTTGACTATCAAACAATTCTGACAAAAGGTCTTATCAACGATTTACTTTGTTCTAAAGTAAGAAAATCCTTTTGAGATAATAATTTTGATGTTAACTCAGTTGAAGCATAGTCGATAAGGTTGTAAGTTCAATTCCCGCCCGGGGGAAATAATTGTTTGTATTTCATCTCGGACAAGTCGAAGTCAAGTCCGCTTAGAACAAAACGCGGCGTTGAGTTCCACCACTCACGTCACTAAAAGCGGTCAGTGTGAAGGAAGCGGAGTGTTTTAATACTGAGTCTCCTCTGCCTAACCTGCTATATGCGGGATACAGTGCGAAGCTAAAAAAGAGCAACAAATAGTTATTTTGTTTCAATAATCCTCAACTTTTAAAGGAAAACAATGCGTGTTGAATGGCGGAACTCGACGCCGTGGACTCAAGCTACTTCCATTGAACATTCTTCAATGACAAGTAATACTCTAAGTAAACTTTAAGGCACAAAAGCTTTGAATGTGGAGATGTCTTGTTTAGAAACAAAAGAAACGGGTCGTGGTCTTGTTACCTGCTTATTACTGTGAAATGTGTGATACATACATACATACATAACGTTTGTATGAAACTAGTTTTTATAGCGTCACCTGTATCCCGCATGTGGCACGATACGCACAATGGACCTAGTGTTAGGACACTTCTTTTCCCACTTCGTGTTGAGTGGCGGAACTCAACGCTGCCCTTTGTTTACCAGAGAGAGGAAGAAATCTATTTAAATATAATCATTTGCCTGACCGTCGTGACAACCGCCTCGTTTAGTGAATCCTACCAACATTATAAATATCATGTGAAAACTTGTAAGGACGGATGTTTGACGTCACGCTGTATTCGGCACAAAGCAGGGTAGGCTGGGCACTCTCTGCTAAATTCTGGACGCATTCAGTATTGAGTGGCAGAACTCAACGCCGCGCTGTGTTTCGGCACCAGAACGAACAAATGGAAATATAAACGTAAATAAATATTCCACTTTCTCGAATGGGAATCGAACCCACAACCGTCGCGTTACGGTCACTAGTATATAATAAACTAGCTATCGCTTGCGGTTTCGCCCACGTTGTCATATGACACATTCTAATTGCGGAGGTAGCTCTGACCGCAGGTACAGTGGGTTACATTTTTCAATTCCACTAGTTCCTGAGCTTAAAGCTTTCAACCATACACGCTCTTCAGCTTTAGAAGAGATGCTTCAAATATATTTTAGTTTAGTAAACATTTTAGTTTAGAAGGTTTCGTTTTAAAAGGTCTACACATAGTTTAGTGTTACATACTCAAAGTTTTTTTATACTAAGAGACTTCTCAAAAATAAATGTACTGTAATCCTTTTGTATAAATAATACCTTCGTAATTTTTTAGGGTTCCGTACTTCAAAACATAAAACGATCCCCTTATAGGAAAACTATTTAAAGATCGCGCTAAAGATCGCGTGGACGTATCAAGCTAATATAATATCAAATATTCAGGTCTACGGTCTCTTAGAGAATATAAAAAATAGCCTCTAAGTAAACGTCAGTAATATATACAAGCATTTGTGCATCGACTTTGCCGCATTTTGTATGGGGCTCGCTGCGTTATCAGAATCTATAGGGACTTCCATTGAATTGAAATTTGCCAAGAAGAGATAATTTACAATATAAATAAAGAAATAATCATTCAAAGCCGCGGGTTCAAATCCCGCTTCGTTCCAATTTTTATACGTTTTCTAAAAGTGTTTATCTTTCCTGTGTGTAGATTAACAGTTAAAAATTGTTGAAATAAAAAAAAATGTTATGTAAATATTAATAGTGAGCCTTTTTAAGGATACGGTTCAATTCGGCACGATTTTTCCAAACAAAATATTAGACACATCCATATAAACTTTAATTAATAATATATATTTTTGTAGCATCACGCTGTATCCCGCACACAGCAGGGTAGGCAGGCGGAAGCGGAAAGTAGAGTTAAGACACTCTGTTCCCCATTTTCCGCCGAATTCCTGAGTTTCATTGCAGAGGAACATTGCGTGTTGAGCTGTTGCTGTTGGCGGAACTTAACGCCGTGATTTGTCTTGTTACCAGACCAAGAAAATGAGAATAATTAATTCCCAAATAGAATTGATCCCAAAGCCGTCGCGTTTACAGTCGGACACTGTGCCGTTCATGCTGTAATTTATTATTCATATTCGTTTTCCCTTTTAAATTTCTGTAGTTTTTTGCAGCTGCCATTTGTAATGCAACGCTACAATATTTTTTTATTTCACTCTTAATTAACAAAGAAAGGTGCTTCTTTTGAAATGAAATGTTTCACGTGAAAGTAGAATTCAATACCAGTTATTTTTTAACGTTCACGCTGTATCCCGCATATCCCGTGGAGTAGGCAGAGGAAAACAAGTATTACTGAAGCATTTGCTCAGATCAGTGAAATGAAAATATTTTCAATAGAAACATCGTTTCGAAATTTGAATACGATAGCTATCATGTTTTTAGCGTCACGCTATAACCCGTATATAACAGGGTAGGTAGAGAGGAAAGAGAGGAAAGGTAGGTAGGGTAGGAACCCAGTAGTAGATAGTGTTAGGACTCTCCGTTCCTCAATGCAGGCGCGCAGTCGCATTAACTTATTACCGAGCGAGGGAATATAAAATAATTCATTACCCTTACTGGAAATCGAACTCACAACAATCACGTCTCCTCTGCTATCATATTCCAAATTCATTTAAAACGGAGAAATAGATCACTATCTCCATTCATTCCACAAAATTGGTTTCAAGTAACGTTTAGTATCTCTTCAAAGGCGGTCAAATTCAATATAAATTCCGTATGCAGAGGTTACTCAAGTAAAAGATCTTCCCTCTTAGCTTATTGAGATATATACAGTGAAGGAAATGCCTTTTTCTATATATTTGTTCTTTAGGTACAAGCTGTATTGTACACGTAGCGGGGTACATAGAGGGAACCTGGGAACCTAGAACTAAGATGTGTGTTCCAGATAAGACACTTCCGTTCCCTACTTTCCGCAGAATTCTACAGGCATTGCGTGTTGAGTGGCGGAACTCAACGCCGCGCTGTGCCTCGTTACCACTGGAAGTACTCGGTACTCCCGTCCTCTGTCTACCCCGCTGTGTGCGGGATACAACGTGAAGCTAATTAAGAAAATGGTAGTATCACAGTCTTACACCATTAAGCCTAGCCTCTGATCTCCATTTTCTGCCTAATTTCGAAGTAATCAAACATTGATTGGCATAACTACACGCCGTGCTTTATCTATCAGAGCCGGAAAACAACAATAATTCATTCCCCCGATTAAAATCGAACCTATAGCCACCTCGCTTACAGACACTACCCCACTGCGCCATAATAGAAGATTAATTATAACCATATTTGCTTTATAAAATATATACGCGTTCCTAACAAAGAGGTTTCTACTAGGCATGCGTGGGAAGAGAGAGACAGAAAACCGGTCGAAGTCATTCAACGCAACGCGTTAGAGCGAGACAGGTGTAGTCATAAATTTAAAAACATATAATTAGATGGCCGTTTCAAAATTTTCACTTAAACTAAATTTTTTGTTAGACCTAGATCATGATTCAATATAATTAAATCTTATTTTGTATGGTTAATGCCTATCCTCCTAAATACGGGATGGAGCGTGAAACTGAAAAATAAAATGTTTTTAGCTTACCCACAGTTACTAGTGATCTACACACCGCTTCACCCGCTTAAACTTATTGTTATATTCTGGCTAAATTATACATCTTTATATTCCATTCTATTCCATCAGGAGTCGATGTATTATCTATATTACTGTAAAGTTTCATCTAAATCTGTTTAGTAGCTTCTGCGTAATAGTGGTACAAACATCCATACTCACAAACTTTCATATCTCTCTACATCCCCTAAAACTGCATATAGCAGGGTAGGCAGTAGGAGCCTAGTGCTAAGGCACTCCATTCTCCACACACGTCTGGCCGCCTCAAAACTACCTCAAAAATGGAAATTCCCATTCCCCATATTGAAAAATGAAAAAGTCGGTCAAAAAGAGACGTATCCGACCACAGTAAGTGGTTCGTTAATTTTCATACTTCCCCCGTTTGTTGGTGATAAGTTGTCACGCGATCGCTAACTCGTTAACTATGGTAAGATATACTAAGCTATAGATAGCGATATATTTCTTATATAGAGAACTGTATTTTGCTATATTTTTTGTTGCTGACTGTAAATGTGACTGTGGGTTCAATCCCCACTCGAATGATTGTTTTTTTTTTTTTTTT